>PVJX010000030.1:0-63883 GCA_004027295.1 Dolichotis patagonum | reverse complement strand
CCCTCCCTGGTCCGTGTCTCACCATGAAATCGCTCTCACCTGTACTACAGCTGTCACCCCCAAGGTGGTGTGCACAGTCTGGGGACCTGGGTCACAAGGCCAACTGATGGCCTCCCAGCTTCCGCAACGGGGAGTTGCATAATCCTCTTTCCTTTATAAAGTGCAAAACAATGTGGGGGCGGGGGGAGGAACAGGGAGAGGAGAAGAAACGATGCTAAGTTCAAGTTCTCCTTTGGCTGAAACTAAACAGAGGACTTTCCTGAGTTCCCAGGGAAACCAGCTGTTGGAATCCAGAGACGTGAGTGAGGTTCGAGGTAGGCGAATCACAGTTGTATCAAATAAGCACAGTGTCATGGAAAGGGAAAAGTACAACAGAAAGGCACCCACAAAACGCTAGGAGAGACAGGAGCAGGACAGGCATTGCTAGCTCTTAGGGAAGGTAGCATGTGAAGAAAGAAGTTGTTTGGAAATGAACTAAAAGAAGGGCAAATAAACAGTTTAACAGAGGCAGAGAAATATGCAGAGGTAGGGACGCTGCTTGGACTGATGCTGAGCTCAGTCTGGCTCCGGCAGGGACGGGGCAAAAGCAGTAGGGCATGGTGGGGCTTTCAGACTGAGCCCACTCTGCTGGGGCCTGGAGGCCAGGCCAGTGGAAGTGGCTGGACAGACCCGGATAGCACTGGGTGTGCTGGGAGGTTAACCCCATGGCACGTGAAGGATGGGCAGGGGTGGGAGAAGGCTACGGGGAGAGAGCGCGGTGAGGAGCTGCCGAAATGAGCTGAGGTATGAGGTGAGGAAAGAATGAAAAAGTTTTGATAAAATTTGGCCAGAAAAGGGAAAAACAAGAAGAGTTACAAAGAGTGAGGGAGAGGAAAGCACTGGAGAACTCAGTTCCTTTTCCTCATCTGTTAGGGCAAGGGACGCTTTGTATCCTAAGGTTCATCCAAACCATAAAGCTCTAACTAGACAGCGTGGGAGCATCATCCAACAATGGTAGACGGAACTAAAACAAGCCATCGCTTGGTTTCAGCCTGCAGCTCCATTGCGTCCAGACCACGCCGGCATCTTCAAAAGAAGCAGAACTTATGGTCTGTTCAGGACTGCGCTGCTGCTCACAGCCACGGTATGTGCTACCTGCTCACTGCTTCCCAGGGCTCCAGGAAGCCCCAGGCAGCCACGCAGCCATCCCTGCCTCCTTCAAACTTGTACCTCCGGCTCCATCTGCTGGCAGTGGGACCCTCTGGCTTGCGGCCGTGTGTAAACCAGTCCCAGTTTTGTGTCCTCAGCACCCTCTGTGCATCTTGAGCTTCCACACACACATGGTTAGAGACAGATGCAGATAGAGACACAGTTCGGCTCATGTCCAGATAACCACACCCACATGCAGACATACACAAGAGGCACACACAGGCATATCCACAGAAAGGTACACACAGGCAGGCAGGTATACAGACGGATTAAACAAAGCAGTCTCACACAGACAGAGGTAAAGACACACACTCGATATACATACAGACATGACACACAGGAGGCAGTCAGACGCACATACATCCACCAACACATAGTCACACACAAAGACAGACACAGACACCCACAAATACATAGACTCAGGCACACAGAAAGGCCGCCAGTCACACACACCTACAAGGACGCGCAGACACAAATATGGGCAGATCCCACTGTCAGGCACTTTGAGATATACAGGCCAAGATTCACACACACAGTCATTTCCTGCTGGGAGGTCCTTGCCTGAGCAAGCACTCTGCGTCTGGACTCCAGCTTGGTGGCTCTGCCTGCCGCTGTCTGCCACTGTCTGCAGTGGCATCGAGACCTGCTCTCTGGTGGCCAGGGTACAGGCTGAGCTGCCTCCCTCCTGATCCTTGTGCAAAGCACAAACAGCAGCCTGGTAGGACTGTGGTCTCGGGGAGGACACAGTTGGACATCTGAAAAGCTAATTTGCTGGTTAATTTAGTTCTGAGCTGCTAATTGATCTTGCAGCTCCTTCCTGCCCTCTCCTCCCTCTCCTCTGCAGTCCAAGCGGCAGGGAAGGAGCAGGCCGGCTTCTCTTGCCACCCTCCTCCTCTGCTCTCCATGCAGCGGCAGCGCACTCTGCTTCATTCATTCCCCAGGACCTGGACAGGCAGCCTGGATCCCCCAATATCTCCTATTAACCTGCTTTCCCAAAGGTCCTAGTGTGTCCAAAGAATCCTAAGTGAAAGTGAATTTTATTTTGAAACCAGGACAATCACGACACTCTAATGACAATAACCAGTTTTTTCCCAACCTTTTAAGAACGACACTCTAATGACAATAACCAGTTTCTTCCCAACCTTTTAAGAACGACACTCTAATGACAATAACCAGTTTCTTCCCAACCTTTTAAGGACGATGCCATCCCTAGCCACATCTCTTAATGGCTGCCTCCTGGCGGCAGCTGGGATGACGAATCCACCAACCTGCTTAGAATGTAAGGGAGCTTGCTTCGAAAGTAATCTGAGCATGTTTCTGACTGCAAATGCAAATTCCTTTGTCAGCGATCTCTGGCACCTTGCGGTGCGCAGGTATTTTTAGTCCACAAATCTGCAAGGGGAAGTGACACATGCACACACCAACTTCATCTGTGGTGGGCTCTTATTTTGAACTATTCATTCCTTTTGGATTCAGCGCTCTGAAGCTGTGGCCAGTCCCTCCCAGAGTCAGGCTCAGGTCTCTCTGTCCATAGCCTGCAGGAGCAGCTTGTGCTAGACACCTGGGCCCCAGAGCCCAGGTGGAGAAGGTTCTCCCCCCAACTGACTTTCCAGTTCTGCGGTTGGAAGAAGCAACCTGGGGTGCTATCACTTACCCCCAACAAGTACCACTGCACTTCTCCCAGTGCTAGCAATCTGTTTCTGTGGGTGGACGGGGGGTATTGATACTCCGTTTCCCCCTCGAAACCTTGTGCTCTAGAAGTCCCTGATCTCTGCTGGAGGCAAAGAAACAGTAGGAAACCTCCTGCGTTTCAGAGTCCTGCACTGGGACCATTAAGTAATCCATTAGAGTGGGGGGGTCTGAGAGTCAAGTTTAAAATGATAATTAGGTTTTGTGATAGTCTTAATTGAAATGGGTTAGCCCAACAAGAGGATCTCTCTTGGGTCAGCCCTGTTCATTACACTCTCCAGCAGCAGCAGAGTGATACCCTCAAGTGACAAATTCTGGTGACTGGCGAGAAGCCCTGCGTTAGGCAGAGGAACCTTTGATGTGCTTTCTCTCCTGGCCGTTCTGCCCTCATCGATTTATGTTCTTCTTCATTAGCTCACATCTCTACCTGGCTCCCCTTCTTCCCTAACCCTTTACTCTTCCAGAAGGATATACGGCAGCCCGCACTGGCTGGCCTTGCCATGTCTTGTCTTCATGATGGCTGTCTGATTGATGAACCTAACCATTCCCTTCCCTCCTTGCTGCCCTTATTTTTTCCTTTTCTGGATTCTCCAACTCTCTAAGCTGGGTACCTTGGCACTCCTTAAGAATTCTATTCTAGTTCTGCCAACTCCAATTTTACAAAGTACCTCAAATGCATCAAGTTCTCTCTTAGGACCTGCACTGGGTTATCTGAAATTTTACTGTTTTAGCTCATCACACAGTACATCTTGTAACTACCTCTGAGTTTGAAATATGAATGAATCAAAATGACTCCTAAGTGTAGCTAGGTCCACAGGCAAGGACTGCCCTCTCAGGCCAACCAGCAGCCTGAACCCTTGTGTGGTGACCACTAGATGTCTCTGGGCCTGTGGAGCATTTTTAGGAAGGAGAAGGAAGACAAAAGGAGGGACAGAGGGAGAGGGAAAGTCTAGCTTGTATTCATATTGCCAAATGAACTGTGGAAGCCAAACCAGAAGGTTCTCCGTCTTCAGAAAGTAATGATTTGCAGGTCATGCTTACAAGGGAAGAGACGAAAGCCCCTCTCTTATGCCATCATGAAGCCCTGACCTTTGGTTTCCCACCGGTTTATATTTCTGCTGTTCCAAGAATAGAGTGGTAGAACCAGGGATGCAAAGGTGTGGCCTAGTGACTTTCTGGACATGATTTTACAAGTGGAAAAAGCCATTACCATAAAAAGACAGAACTCTCCTGGAATCTGGAGACCCTGGGTGAAGTATGTCTGCTTATTATACTATAAATACTTGAGGAAAGCTTCCCTGCTTCCTTCATTTTAGAAGTGAAAAACTGCCATGTTATGACCTTGATGGACCTTCAGCTCTAAAACTAAAATTCTTTGTGAATATCCATGAGACATAGATGAAGAATGTCACAGACCTCTTTTCTCTACCTCAAAATTTGACTGTCTCTGTATATTTTAGTTAATTCAGCTAGATTTACATTTAAACTCAAAGACAGACATCCAATAATTCACATTTCAAGATTTGCAGCCATCTTGCCCTAAAATGAATACTGCTTTGCATTTTCCAGTAAGCAAAAGAGTCTCAGCCTTTGCTGTCTGAGGAATATGAGAGTACTCTAAAACTCAGATGTGAGCAAAAACCTGAGTGGAGGGCAGGTTTTAAACCTAGAAACTTAGAGGAAAGACCTTCTAAAAATCGGCCTGACTCATGACAAGAAAGCTCAGTTCATACATAAAGTGACATGAAGTGTTCATCTAGAGTGCAGGGTGTGTTGCTCTTAAGGTTAGCACCGTCTAAGACACAGCAATCCATGTGCAGCCTGAGCAAGCAGGCGAAGGAGTCAACGAAACTCCTACCTGAGATCCAAACTCCTGGACAGACAGCCACCGAGCTGTGTCAGACACCCTCAAGGACAGGGACATCACTGTCTTGTGGGGCATCTTTTTCTTTAGAGATGGGACAAAGGTCAGTTGAAAAAGATTCCTTCGTTTGGTCTCTCACCTTGCATTCCCCATGCCCTTGGGCCCAGCCATGCCCTCCAAGTGACCTAGAAATGCATATTCCCTGCTCTACACAGCTGTCACCTACCCGACATCCACAGTGCTACCACAATTCAGGAATCCCCACCTCTGCTGAGAGCTGTGTTCCATTAGCCAACATTGCTTGTAGATTGGCCCCCAGAATCCCAGTGTGTTTTCCCTGAGTTTACACTGAAACAGTGATCCTGTGCTCCTGCTAAGAGCAGCTAACAGGGAGGAAGTCAGCTTGATGCCTCACTGGGGACTTAAGATGGGCTGTAGAGGGGATTGTGAGGAGCTGACCACTGGGCTGGGTATTCAGGAAGCATGGACACCACCCATGTGGAGTGGAGGCAGAGCCAGCTAAAATTCACTCAAGTCGCCACCTGTGCCTACACTACTGCAGGCAGCTGTAGAGCCTGCAACACCATCTCTCTCTCTCTCTCTCTCTCTCTCTCTCTCTCTCTCTTCTTCTTCTTCTTTTTTTTTTTGCATTCTAAGACATATTCATTAGTAAAATATCAGAAACCTCAGGGGCAGCATGTGCTGCTAATTCATTTTCCAATTGTATAATGAGCCAGGAGTGAAAATTTTAGGGTGAATTTAATTGACCTTTACAGCAACATCAGGCAGATTGGCTTAAATGCTATTAAAGCAAAATGTAACCCGGTGAGACTTTCTAGAAGGTTATCGGAAAATCTATCAAGTTGTTTTTTCTTAATTTTCATCAAGAAAGGAAAAGATAGATAGAGGACACAGAAGGATGAACAGACAGAGAGACAGCAGGAAAGAGACTGCAGTGGGTGTGAGACGGGAAGAGGAGGAAGAGAGGAAGTGAAGGGGGGCGGTGCTCCCCTTATTGCTGGGGATTACATTTTAATTGAGAGAGGCTGCTTGGAAATGTGCAATCAAGCTACAGGTCACACTGGCCTGAAGTCACGTTCGCACTTGGGGATAGGACAGTACAGCCCTCTCTTTATTAATGTTTTCCTGTTGGTATTTAGGCCGCTTCCAGCTCTGGATAGCAATACTCTCACGGAATAGAGAATTATGTCTCTTCTGGCAACTGATGTGGATCTTTTTTCTGTCTCCATTGTCCCCTTCATGAAAATGCACGCTCAATTCTCAGTAACAAGACACCCAGGAAAATCAGGTGGCCAGGAGTGGGGCTGAAATGCCAAGATCATTTATCCCAAGGAAAGGAGCGACAGCCCCTGAGCAGCATCCAAAAGCCTGTGGCGAGCTGCGCTCCATCCTCGACAGTGTCACATCGCAGGATGATGGCACAACATCCACTGTGGTACTCAGTGCTGGACACCAGAATCAGTGGCACTATTCTGGCCTCTGGGACCCAGATGTGCACACAGTGTGCAGATACTGGAAGCCAGGGGTATGTCCGTGCAGGTGTGAAAATGAGGGAGAAGATGCAGCCTTCACCATCCTCTCACCCAAGAACCAGCAGATAGAACTCAGGAGGGGTCAGCGTGTGGGTCCTGGACCTTTGCCCTGAGCTACATCACTTGTGAGCTTGGTCCCTGGCCTATGTCTGGGACTCTGGATTTCTAGAGTGTTCCTGTTGTTCCATAGGGGTACTTCCCTGTGCATTGAAGGCGTGAGTAATGGAGTTTATTCTGAAAACCTGTGTTCCTTTGGGCGTCTGTAAGCTCGCCACATGCTACACACTTGACCAGCTCCCAGTACAGCCCGTGGCTGCCCCAGGGCAGAGGCATCCTCACACGCTGCTGCGTTTTTGCTGCTGGGGATGAGCGAGCTCCGTGTAGCTCGTGAGGGGCAGCTCAGGCGAGGAAAGCTGCACGTGGATTCCTCCAGACTCGGTCTGGTCTCATCCCTTAAGACACAGCCATGCACCCTCATCAAAACGCTGTAACACATCTTGAAAATAAACAGAATTGTGTGCCGAGTCCTACGGGCACCCAGAAATCCTCCAGATGTGAGGTGAACTGGAAAACCCCGACTCAGAGCTCACAAGCAAACCTCTCAGGCTTCTTGTCCAACCCTCAATCCCGAATCACAAGGGCTCCTGAGATTCCTTTTTGAGATTGGCAAAGACTAAAGATAAAGGTTGGGGCCCAATAGAAAAGTGTCATCTCCCAACCATGACTAAGCCCTTCCTATAGTCAGAAAACTGATATATAGTGGAGTTACTCATTTAGAGCAAACACATGTTTTGTCCCACCCTGAAGCCTACAGAGGAAGAGGGAGTGAGACGGAAAAATATATCCTTAGCAATGAGTAGCATCTTTAATAGTTTCAGAAAGAAAGAGGAAAAAAAAAAGGAAGGGGACACTTTTAAAATGGAAATATGAAGTACTTCGGAGTGTATTTTACACTGAGATTAACATCTTCTTCAGAACTGTTTGTTGAGCACTTACAGTTGGGAAAGAGAAGTTTTGCAAAGCTCTTACCTACATTGATTTCAACTTACATTGGCCAAAAGGATATGGTAGGCAAGGCAGCAGGTAATGTCATTATTAATATTATTATCTCTAGATTTAGATAAGGTAACCAAGGGACACCAAGGTTACACAACATACTCAAGACACAGAACTGGTAAGTGATGCAACTGGGGTTCCATTTGGGTAGTTCTTTAGGGAGACAAATGGCAGCTCACACAGAGTAACACCCTCATCAAGATCAATGCCATTGGTTTAAGATGAAGAAAAATAACACAGCCTCAAAGGACTGCTTGAAAGGGACAATAGGCAGCCATACTTCTGAGTGTCCCCTATCACAGCTGGATTCCCAGTAGCATTTGTGAGGAAGCGTCCATCCCAGGGATTTAGTCTATTAGTTCCAGGCTTTCAGTCCTCTGCATACTTTTAAAGAAATAAGAGCTTGAAATGTTAGTTTTTCAAAAATCTTATCTTTTCCATTAGTCAGGATTATAGATTTTTAGAACACTCTCCAAACACAATAAATAAAATATTTACTAAATCTTGAACTCTACAAACACACCTTTGTATTTTCTGAAATTTATACCTGGTACCAGGCAGCACTCAATATGTCTGCCTGGTGGATTGATGGGTGGTGGAGGGGTAGTTGGATGGTTGGATGGATGGAGGATGGATGGATAGATATTGAAGGGAAAAGTAGACTTTGAGTAATGGAAATTATTTGCTAGGCGCTCAACTCTGATAAACCCCTGACTGATGTTGTGATCTCTGTATTCTGTTTTTAGGGTTGAGAATGAATTAGTTTAGAAGAATTAAAGTGCTGTCTACCATTCATCCCATCACCCCCCCGATTCACAGTAGCCGTAGAGTAGCCCCATGTGGAAGCAGATGTGGGAAGATGACAGACAGAGCAATGGAGTTGCCTAGATCCTTGCCAGTTTCACTCAATCTGGAAATTTGCAAAGGAAGATTAAGGCTCAGAGATTACTTGCTAGTTCTTCACTCTCTTAATTCCTGTTCCAGAAGGAAGGATTCCAACAGTTTCTAGCTGTGGGACACAACTGCCTCTAGAGTGTGCTTAAGCAAAGTCAGTAAGCAAAGGTGTCCCGTTAGGGGAGAGCAGAGCACTTGTAACCGCTGTCTCCTTCACAGGACTTCCCTCCCTCGGTGTCTGCTGGACACTGATTTAGCTCACCAGCATGGGAAATCGCTTTGGTCTCATGAACTGTGACCATGTTTGTATCCGTTCAACAAGTGGTGAGATCCTTACCTAGCGTTATAGATGCTAGAGATACAATGAGGCTGGAAATAACATTATTATCTGCTTGTCACCCAGTGGAGAGACAAATAATTCAGTGATTACAAAACAGTGTTTTGGAAGATAGATGTGTATGTGCGTGTAGAGAGAGATAGAGACAGAGAGAGACAGAAAGAGGGAGGGGAGAGAGAGAGAGCGAGAGAGCAAGAGAGAGAGAGAGAGAGAGAATACGAATGTGCTTATCCTGGATAGTTCAGAGAAATGTCAACAAAGCCCTTGGCAGAGCATTGAAAAGAAATGAAAAACTGCACCACTCAGAAAAGTGCATGTGGGAAGGAAGGGTTAACATCCCAGGCAAAAACAATAGCATGCACAAAATCGCACAAGGGTGAGTGTGGGAAAGCATACTGGGAAGGAGGGGCGAGGAGTGGAGAGCAGGCAAAGATAAGAACTGTCAGGGAGCAGACAATGAAAGGCCTTTCATGCTGCATGAAGCAGACAGGGCTCTTTCCTGCAGAGGACCGGATGTGCAGGAAAAACTTGATCAGATTTCTCTTTTGGAAAGGTCATCTAGCAGGCAGGGGGAGGGTGATTGGAGTGGGATGATCTAGGTGATAAGGAGACCAGTTAGGTGACAATGACACAGACTAGACAAGAAATAACAGGCCAGGATTAAGGCTTTAGCATTGGGACTAGAAAAGATGTACAAATTTGAGATGTCATTTAGTGATGATGAGGGAGAAAGAGTCCTGACAGGTGTTCAGATTTCTCTGTTTTACTGACTTGTTTGCCCTATGGGAGTTACAAAGAACAAGACAAGTTTGCTATCTCCAGGGAAGGACGTGTGAGTGTGCAGAGGTAACTAACAGCAAAGGGCCATGCGTTTTCACCACCAGATGAAAGGTACAGATTGTGCGGACTAGGAAAGAGAGAGACCTTACATCCAGCTTGGCTCAGAGGGATGCGGGGCCTGCAGCTGCACAGATGGGCAAGACTGAGAAAGGACAACCAGCGCCAGGCAGCTGTGGCAGCCAGCTAGGGTGCCACCGTGGGGACACATCTCTTTCTGAGCAGAGAGCACAGGTACTCAGGTGTTTGATTTTAGAAGAGGGGGTATAGACAGAATTAGGAAAGATAAAGATGGGAAAATAGAGGGAAGCGATTTAAACACCACGAGATGGAATTTTATCATCCGGGCAGCGTTGCCCGAACTCTGTTCTATGGAAAGCTTGTGTCCCGGGGGATGTTGACAACTGCTTTGTGAAATGATAGGATTTTGGTGGATTCACATTTTGAAAAAGCTTGGGTTAAACTTAGTTAAACAGGTTCATTACTAATGGACTTCTTAGATGCTTTAATAATATAGAGACAGAGAATAAGGAAGATCAAAGGCTTCAGAGAAATTAAAAGAGAAAAAGAAGAGAAAAGCACAAAATTGGAAATCCATTTCTGAGCTCCGGCGCTGGTTTTATTGTTGCTTATATATCTAAACACAAGCCACTAAAAATCTTTCCGAGTGAGCCGTAAAGTACTTGTCCCCGAGATGGTCTACTCAGTGGGTGGATCACTTAACATCTGACATTCTCTTGTTGGGTCAGAGCCTCTAAAATTAGTCATATGTATTTTAAATGTTTCAGATGTATTCATATAATAGTGCAATGATCTACAAAGGGCAAAAATAGATATTTCTGTGAATTTTTCCCAGTTTCACATAAACACAACCAAAGAACAATGGATATTTGCTACACTAGATTTTAAGATTGATGAGCAAGAGAAACCTGATTTCATTCAGCTTTTAATTTCTGGGGTCCTGCATGTCCCTAGGGACACAGTATTTCAATATCTGTTTGGTCAGTTTATGAATGACTGCTGGCCAGTATTGTGATGCCAGGTACCTGAGCTCATAGTGGACAGAATGAGCTACAAAACTGGGGAGACATTCTCAAAAACAGTGCCCACGGATTAAGAAATGAGTATTATTGGTTGAAAAATTTGAATACTCTGGGAAAAGGTGATTTCTAATATGTCTTCCAAACTATAAAATTTCATACTATATTATTTTGTTGAGGCTAAATATCATTGTGCATGATATTTCCCCAAACTTGGCTTTACTCTCAGGGATGGAGACATTTCAGGAACAGAGAGTAGTGAGGAAAAAATATGCCTTGTAAGCTGTCAAGGAGGAACGGATGCTAAAGAAACGGCTGCCACAGGCACAGGATACTCTCCATCTACCGCGGCAGGCAGCGCGACACAGCGCGGAGCCCTGGAGCATCATAAATACGCGTCCACTGTTCCGCCAGTTCAGCAGTTCCTTCTTTCACTCAAGCCACAGACATTTATTAGACACCACTATCTGCATCCATGGGGATCTGGACGCAAACCAGCGAGAAATGCTTAAATGTAACCCAGCGAACATTTCTGGGGCCAGGCGCTAGGCTACCTACTGTGGGTGCTTCGATGGAAATGGTGGCATCTGTCTGGAAGGGCAGAGTCACCAGGGAGGTGAAGGTTTTAGATCTGCATGGAGGTCACAGATCCCACAGTGTCGCACACGAGACAGGGAGGGTCAGAAGAAGGACTCCGATGCCCACGGCATTGTGCCACTTTGATCGCTCTTGAGAGAGAGGTTTATTTAAATGTCGTTCAGATGAAAGTTAAAAGGCATTAATTTGAGAAGTAATGGCAAGCAGGAAAACGAAGGCTAGCGAGCAAAGCAGCTATTAGAGATTCAGCAGTTAGAGGAAAATGAAAATGAAAGATCTGGCAGTCCCAGACTACGTGGGATCAAAAGGAAAGCTTGGCTTTTAGGTGCATCATCTGTTCGGCTGAGTTTGCTTTGTGTGTGAGGCTGAGGAGGACCTGGCGGGGTGTGAAAACTGCTGATGGGAATTATAAAAGATTTTCACTCTGCTGTTGCTTCCGAAGTTGGTATGGAGAGGCGTGGTGACTTTTATTTAAGGTCCTAGTAACGTGTTATGGTCACATCCCAGAGAGCCCAGCTTCCCTTGGTGAACTTGCCCATTCCTTCTCCTAACCCTTCTAGACTGCAAAGCTGAACCGTGTCTAGGAGTGATAAGGCTCGTGTGCTCGCTGCCTGCTGGGGCAAGAACAACTTCATCTTAATTGCTCTAAATTCGCCATTTCTAAGCTGCAAACCACGCTTCCCCAGCAGGACGACCCTGCTCTGGCTCTGCCCCAGGCCCTCGAAGTACCCTGCCCAGAGGCTCTGCCAGTGTGGGCCCCGGCAGCCCTCTCCTTGGCCCTCCCCAGCCCCCTGCCCCGGCCAGTGCATCACACTGCTCTACACCGTCCACCTGTCCAGCTCACTGGCCTCCTGTGTATTCTCTGCGCAGCAGCCAGAACAGAAATTGTACCACCACACTCCTCCAAGCTGGGGAGAGCAGGTAAGGCCCAATTTTCTAGGACACACAGTTTATGCCCATTGTCCAGGTCTAGGTATTAAAGGTTCCTTTTTCACTTTCAAAAGTATCACCATCTGGATAATAAATTAAATGTTCACTTTAAAAACTTGAGTCTTCCTACTGCTCTTTGAATAAGCTCCTTGTCATGGTTGTCTTTCCCTTTCTGTCTCCAGCCTCAGCTCTGCCTTCTCCCTCTCCAACTGAAACCCAGGTCCTCTCACCTCTCCATTTTCCCAGCACCTGATGTTTCCTGCACAAAGAACAGGGTTCTTTCAGCTTTTCAGCTTCCTGTCTTCCCTCACATCCAAGCTCAAATGCCACATCCTCAGAAAGACTTTCTACCGCAAAATTAGCAACCCTCTCACAGCAAGAAAAAATCCTCCTTATTCCTCTGCAGTGGTCAATAAGCTGCCAAGCTGTTATTTTGTGAAAACTTGTTATTGATGGCTGTGCCTTCTCTCACAAATGACAGGTCCCTAAAAGCAGGGGCTTGTGTATCATTTTGTTAATTACTGTACTCTTTATTTGACCCATAACTGCCAAGAAGGCAGGTAAGAGAGTCTCTGGAAAACTCTGGGTGATTCTCTTTACCCATTAACCATAAACATTCTAAAAGCAATTATTTTCTTTACCCATAAACACTCCAAACATATTTATCTTACTCTGAGATGATTTCAATTGTGAGATTTAAAGCATTTTTATCCAGTCTTTCTCATACAGTGTCTGTTTTCACTTTCCCAATCTACTACAGATCAGGAATGCACTAACCTGGTATCGTGTTAACTTGTATTAATAACTTGTATTGCTAGCTTTCTACATCATTTTTTGGCAAAAATAACTATATCCTTTATTTGAAATAAGAGTGGATTACTCATCGAGAAAGAAATAGCAGTTGAGGATGATGAAGTTTGATTGAGGATTAGATTCAGAATATCTCTGAGGGAGAGCCAAAGAGTTATTACATCTATTAATGGACAAGACAAATAAAGCCCTGAACAGCTAAATTACTAATTTGTGATCAATCAGTGCCCAAGCTGCGAGGCCAGCCTGGCTCTCTATTAGCCCAGTGCTTAGAACTGGCTTCATATGCAGGCAAGAGAGGCAGCTATCCAAATATTTGCTCTGAGTATAGCAAGGGAAATACTGTAGAGTCTTTATACAAAAACATCATAGAACTCTGAAAAATATGATCTGGAAATGGAAACAGATCATCAGGCAGCTTACACAGGGTCTACACCACTTTGGTCTCTGCATATTTTTAAGAGGAAACACATTTAAACTACCAGCCCAGGCTGGTGCAACTTAGTTTTTGGCTGTTGCCTTATCGCATATGTATTATTACCTCAGTGAATTGTCTATTAGCTTTAGCACCTATTTATACAGCATATCAAGCCAGCGGGTCAGCCACCTATTAGGGTGCTGAGAACCTCTTCAGGCAGAGAAATCCTGGTGGTTTACAAGTTCAAACCAATTTAGAACACTGGTCCTCAAACTTCAGTGTGCCTCAGAAGCATCTGTAGAGCTGGTTGGAACACAGATTTCTGTGATGTTCTGAGGATTTTTAATTCATGAGCCAGTGTGAACCCCAGCATATGGAGTTCTGACAAGTTCCAAGTGATGCTGGTGTTTCTTGGATGGATGAGTTAAGGCTGGGTGAATGCTCAGCACAACCGGTTTAGAGTCTGAGGTGGTGACAGTTAGGAGAACAACCATTCTAGTTTGCCTGAGATGGAAGGGTTTTCTTTGAAGTGAAACTTTAAGTACTAATGCCAGGAAGAGCGTAAAAACAGTACACACATTGAAGGTAGTGTCGCACATTATTCCCCTAATATTGCCAGCATCAAGCATCATTCTGAGTGACCACTAAGTACTCTAAAAATATTTGTAGGTTGACTACCTGCCTGAATACACAAATGAATGACTGAAGAAGTGAATGGGTGGTAGAAGAGAAGGGGGGAGAAAGAGGGAGAAGAGGAGAGAGGAGAGGGGGAGGCAGAGAGACACAGGCTTGCCACATTTACTTCCTGAGCGCACTCCCAGGTCACCTCGTCTTCTCCGGCAGTCGGATCAGTCACTGGGTCCTGGGACATGTGACTCTGCAGCCAGGGGGCAGGCAGAAGGCATGACCCTGACCCAGCAGGCACTATCTCACAACAGGCTTCCAGGGTTCCCTCAGGATCGCTGCTGTGCTGCCAGGGCACGGAGCACATACAGTGTGCTAGGCCTGTTCCTTCCTCAGACCACACCCACTCCTGCGTGCCCTAGGGAGTCTTGCAAACCCCAGAGAAAAGAGCAGTTCAAAGTACAGTAAAGACAGAAAACAGTTAACGGGGATGGCACTGAAATGTAAGGTTTTCTGCTTTAGAAAAATTAAGGGAGTGGGAGCCTCTGCTGCATTAAATGCTGGAAATGTTCAGAAGGTAAATACAGCCAGTGAGCAGGCAGGAGATTAAGGTGACAGGAAGAGCCGTTTTTAAACCTGTTAGATATTAATTTCCCGTAGATCATCTGTCTGTCCTCTCCTTGTTTGAAGTTTCGAGGCTGGCGGCTTCAAAGCACACACTGACTGCCATTTGCACACAGCTCAGGACTCCGTGGGGAGCTGCCTCAGCAGGCTGTAAGGCAAGGCTCTGCAGGATCCCTCCTCGCACTCCCTGGCTGTCAGGCTCTGCCTTCTTCTCTATCCCTGAACATCAAGGACAATTCTATCACAAGTCCAGCAGCTGGCAATGCAACTGGCTCAGCCCAACATGGTGCGCATCCCAGACCCTGGCTCCCGGCAGGCAGATTGATTTAGGAGATGAAATGAAAAGTGATCCAAATCCTTCCTCAGAGCTCGAACCTCAAGGGCAGCGTTTTCCTCCTCCTTGCTTCCTTCTCCTCTATTTTGCTTCTGTTTCTCTCCATTTTATTTTGCCCAAGTTTTAAGTCACCTATGGGCCATTTTATGCCCACTGCCAGTAACGCCTAATGTTAATTCGTGGTTGTGCAGTGCTGGGGCATTACTGTCCTCAGACAGCTCATTGCCTTATGTGACAGAATGACAATGTGCCCACATGTCCTCAGACGTGCTGGGAGAGGAGAGGAGAGGGGAGAGGAGTGGGGAGAGGAAGCCAAATGCATAAAAGAGAGAGAGAGAGAGAGAGAGAGAGAGAGAGAGAGAGAGAGTCTGTGCAAGGACAGGAAGCCTCCCAGAGGGGAAGAGCAACCCAGTACCCTTCACCAGGTGCTCACTGCATTTCCTACTAGAGCATCGAAGATTCTGGCCCAGTTGGAAATGTCATTTTTTAGATTTACTAGAGGATAAAAACAACGTTGAAAGGAAATACCAGCTAAATAAAAATAATACAAATTTTTTGCATGCTTAAGACTGATCCCCCACCCTTCCACAGTAATTGTTAGATCTAGGATTCTAAAGGTTAGAATCTTCACTATAATTTTTTAAACTTTCATTTAGTATCTTAATGTGCGTCAATTTGACACTGACAGTTACATACAACATGGATTTAAAACATTGCTCTTTAAGCTTCACAAAGAAAACAGCTGACCGTGTTATGATTCAGTTTCCATGGACTATGGCAACTATCAATTCAACTTAGACGTGGACACCTGGAGAGCACGTGTTCATCCACTAATAGGATCAGAAGCATGGGTGACAATCTGTACAGATAGGACCAGTGGGTGAGGGATGGGATATCTCTGTGCACACGACTCAGCTTACTAGATACTTCTGTCGAAAGAAGTCTGAAAGCAACCCGTTGTGTGTCTGTCCGTCCCTGAGCACACACCTGAATTAAAAATGGTAGCTTGTTGATAGTAATTTCCTGCCAGGTTGCATATTGACTGAACAATTCCAGCCAAATCCAATGGCCTGGCCTGACCTGCTGACCTTGCCGCCCCCTCCGAGGCAACATCGATTGCTGCTGTTCACCTCATTAGCCCATTCCCCTCAGCAGGCACTACATACCCAGCGGAATTACAGCTAATTCCTTTTTGTCATTGTTGTTTGTTTCGTGGTTTTGTTTAAGGGAATTGGGGGCAGTGACCTTGTACCTGGAAGGACAAACCAAACTTCTGTATAAAAGAAACCCACGCCCAGTCTCCTAACACTGCCCCTGCTACGCACTTCCCCAACAGAAGACATGCACACTTTGCAGGGATGTGGGGCCATCTCAAGGAGACAAATGTCACTTCCCAGGAGCGTAAAGAGGTGCTGAGCTTGCAGCCAAGCGGAGCGGGAAAGGCAAGGAGGTGGAGCACATTTTATTTTTCTCGTGGTCACTGTGGGCTGCCAACCTGTAAAGCTGCTAGGATGCAATTGAACTAACCCACAGACAAAGTGGGTGTTCACTGTCTGCTATTAGCTGTGCAGCAATTCTTCACTTCAAACATTTTATTGCTACCCAAATATGCAAACCTGCAGCTATGAATGCAAAGGTGTGTTTCAACTGTCAATTGATTATTTCAAGTGTTTATATTTATGCTAATGTTAGCAAGCTATTAAATCTAATCGCAAGCATTAGCCTATTGTTAATGGTCACCGTAACCTGCACTTAGCATCTTGAGTGCAAATCACATACCTCTGGATCTGAGGTCTTAACTGGCATCCAAAGACTGAAGTTTTAGTTAACTTACAAATGCTGTTGAAATTCCATGATGTGGCTTTTGTCAATGTAGATATTTTATGGAAGAATCATTGTCCTTAAAAGTTGCTTAAATTTTATTTGACCCCAAACATTAGAAGTAAATGATGTAAATTGCGATTCTTCCTGAGCACAGGCTCTCTTTCCACATGATCCTCTACATTTTTAGTCCATCTAGTATTGCGCTAGGCTTGAATCATGCCACTGGTAGGCCACACTGAGGAAGGTTAAAACCCTACATATAATGAGTTCGCTGAGCCTCATAACACTGTTATTAGGTGAAATAATAGGCAACAATGCTATGGATGGGAAGCCTTACATTTTTGAAGATAAAAAATAGCTTATGCAAAAGAAGTCAGTCACCTATACGTATTTATTTGAGGGACTCCTTCCTGAAAGAGTTGGGCAGTGATATAACAGGCTGTGGCTCAAATAGAGCTAATTCATACACACACAAAATGACACGGCTGAAAAGCCACAATAAGCTGCGATGTGAATTGAAGTGCAGAGATGCAGGGAAGATTTGCACTTTAATTCTGGCTCTGACATTGCCCAGATGTGAGATCTGGGGCCAGTCTAGAGTTCCAGAGCTAACGAAAGAACTAGGACTGGATGGTAGTTGTGAAAGCTATCGGTGAAAAGAATAAAGGCCATGGAAACAACAATCATTAACAGTGTCCTAGAAATGAGCACATCCATTAATGCGATTGCCAAAGGTCAGAGGTGAGTGGCTACCTCCAAGGAGCATGGAAAAGGCTGCTGAGAGGCAGCACACAGGCTGCATGGGAACCTCGTGCTCTCTGTCGGGGCAGCAGAGCTGACCGCACAGCTTACATTGCTACCCATAGAACCGTTTACTAGGAAAGCAACTTTCATGCAGAGGACCAGTCTCCAAGTGGCCAAAGTTCTCATTATCAGATGGGGAGGAAAGGAGATCAACTATTTATTAAGAATAATCAAAGAAACTCCATCTCAAGAGTTACTGCTAGTTTGTCATTCCATGTGTTCACCTACAGCTAGTAGAGTACTAAGTACTGCAGTCCTAGAGGAAATATGCATGCTAAGCCTGCATCAGAGGAAGGGGAGTTTGGCTGAGAATACACACATACATGCACACATACATACATATATATTTTTTTCAGGATATCCTTTATTTTCACCTCAACTTTATGCTCTAAATTTAGAGTTCCTTAGCAAAATTCCACTCAAACAACACATCAATAGGATACTCAGCAAACTCATTTTGTGAAATAGTAAGATAAAGAACAGAGAGAATAAATGTTTCACCAATTTGCTAAGTATATACCAGTAACAATAACAGGCACTTCTCACGTGCAGTAGCCTGGCTCCAAGGTGGTCTCAGAGGACCCCATGTGCTACATATTTATGCCGTTATGTGAATCCCCAGTGAGGATTCCCCAGTGAGGCGGGCTGGATCTGGGAACCTCCTTCGAACTCTCCAAATACAGCAGAAGTGTGGAGAGTAAGTGAGAAGGGACCACACTTTCCATCTCGCTCGCCTCCTTACTCTTGCTCCTTGTACTACTAACTATGATGAAAGGAAATTCCACGTTGGGTCTGCCATATGTAAAAGTCCACATGGCAAGGAAAGGCCTGAAGGGAGCTTCTAGCAGGCAGCCCAGAAGCAACCAAATCCTTCCAGCAGCCACCT
Source organism: Dolichotis patagonum (assembly GCA_004027295.1). NCBI lineage: Eukaryota > Metazoa > Chordata > Mammalia > Rodentia > Caviidae > Dolichotis > Dolichotis patagonum. The sequence continues at coordinate 45,574 of PVJX010000030.1, read as the reverse complement.
GAGTGAGTGAACTTGGAGTTGGAGCCACCAGGATAGAGACTTAAGGTAACTAGAGCACTAGAAGGCACCTAATGTCAGCCTTAGAGCCCAGAGAATCCACTCAAGCTGGGTCCAGACTCCTGGCCAAGAGCAACTATGAGAAAATAAATGTCAGTTGTGTTGTTCCACAAATAAAGTGATTTATTAGACAATAATAACTAATACAGTGCTGCTAGGCATGTCTCTGGGTGCTCAGTACAAATGTACAGGCTTATAAGATCCCTAAGCCCTTTTCTTAACAGATATTCTGCCCTAAGATTAAGGCAAAGCTTCCAGAGCACAGGGATCTGACACTGTGTACCTGACTCTTACCTTTCTCTTCAGCCCCTCCTATCCATCTTACCATAGCCATGCCTCATGTTTTAAGGACACCGAGCTGCATGTGATCTACATGCAACAAGACATTTTAAAAATTCTGTCTTTGTCCAGCACACAGCTTATGGGTAGCACTAGGCAGCTACTAATGTGGGGCCCCAAGGTCATACACTTTGCCACGTGATTTTTAGTAATATTGTTCACGACTCGATTGCACAGTGCTCAAACACAGACCGCTGTGTGGAGAAAGGTGTGGACAGTGCTGCCTCGGCCTCCCTCCCGCACCCACCCACCACACACAGTCAAATCCAAGCTCACCCGTGCCTGTCAGAAGGGTGACTTCTGCGTCTTGGCAAATAAACAAAGTGATTGCCAAAAACAGAACAGTGATTACAAAAAATAATATTTCAACCTCCCAGCTCCCATGTGTGCCTAAAGATAGACATTTAATTGTAACTAAACAGACATGTCCATTTTTATGCATTTCTTAATCTTGAGGTTGCTGTACTACTTTGTAGAGAAGTTTAATGAGTTAAATATTTTTGCATAAACATTAATCATATATGATATGTCACCTGAGAGAATCCTTTGCCACCCACCTGTCGGCCAGGCAGGTCAGAAGCCTGTACACTCATTCTTTAAACTTCCTTTCCAGCTGATTTTTACTCATCTGTCTCTTCCCTTCCTGATCCCCATTAATAAAGCCTGTGTACACATGAGGGTCTTGCTCCGACACGAGCTTCTCCAAAGAGCCTTCCACAACCACAGCTGGAGTCCTCTGGCTGCTCTACACCATGGGTTTCCAGGTACCTGTACCTGTACTGCATTTGGAGCTGTTGAGTGTCCGTGTGTCTGTCCCAGGGTTTCAGCTCCACGCTTTTTATATAGGGATCCGTGTCTTATTCACTGATCACAGCGCTTAGCAGAGCAAATGTTAGGAGCCTATTAAATACAATTCCGAGCAAAGGTCCCGAACCAATCCTAAACCTAGCTGCATGCAGTGGTCAAATTGGGATATTTCCACTGAGCAAGTGAAACTGATCACAATGTGAGGAGCAGCTGAGCAATTTCCAGATGAGACAGCCCAGTTTGCCACCTGAGACGCTTTTAACACCACAGGTTTTCCGTTGTACCCCGGGAGAACTGGCCAGGTAGGGATTTCTGCTCTGCATCTTATTCTCTTGGTTGGCTAACTAAGCAGTACTCATCACATTTCGGAGGCTTACATATTTAGCACCCCTATGAATAGAGATCAACCATAAATATACTGACTTTCCAACCTCAGTAATTACCTTGCAGACATAGAAATTAACTGGGTACCGCGAACACATTCATGTGCTTACCCTAAGACAAGTAAATTGTGTATTTCCAGAGTAAAAACATCCTGAAAAACGAGATCTGGACCACTCTTCTCAATTTACAGAAATGACAGTTTAAGTGTACTCGTCCTGATATATGCTCACTTCTGTGGGAGCCAACGCAAGGGGGATGGGCAGGGCACTTACTGCCCTAGGTGGGCTGCTGCCAGCAGTGCATACGGTACTCAAGCCTCCCTAAAAGGTCAGAAAAAATGGGTCAAGAATAGAAAACTCTTTCCCACGAGTACAAAAAGGTAACACACACAGAAAGTGTTGTTCACAGTAATGCTAAATCTCATCAAGCGACCGGAAATACTGTTGGAGTAGAGACCCATACGTATTCACCTGTGGTGTTTGAAGATGATGCCCAGGGCTGGGAGTGAAATGGCGGGGCCGCCTCATAGGCAAGCACTGCCTTGCCATTGTGGATCATGGGTACCACCCCCTACACACCCACAGGGTCACTTTTCATCTCTGCTGTGCTCTGAGGCACGAGTAAGGGATCCATTGTGGAACCAAGAAATAGTCCATCAACTCTGGACCAATTTCTGACTTAATATTAATGCCAAGAAAGAATGGGGGAAGTGCAGCTGGGCTTCAAGAGCATGGGAAGCGAGGAAGGGCTGTCTACCCATGGGCAAATGCCTCTATCCTGAGGCAGCTTGACCCTCGCCTCCTGCTGTGGGGGGGGTCCCTTCTGGGACCTGAGCACTCTTTTCTCCTGCACAGCAGAGCTGCATGGATCTCTGTCCTCTGTACCTTCTCTCATCTTCTTTAGTAGCATTATTAATGAATATGGGTATTTTTATTATAAGTTGGTAGAATTGAAATAATTCAAATATACACCAATGGGCAAGTCATTGAATTTGCCACTGAGTAATCACTACATTTCAGAGCACAAATATTTTCTTGTTTAATCTTTGCAATATCTCAATGTCTTGACTGTTACTATCTCTGTTTTGCTGGAAAGAAAACATGGCCCTTAGAACTTGACGAGGGATGTAGATTTGAAATTAAATCTGCAATCACAGAACCAGAAACCTGAACCATCATTTTGTGATCAGGTTTGTTCCTGCTTCACGCTTTCTGTCCCCACATCTCTGAGTTGAAACCTGGGCTCTTTCCAGGACATGATGTGCTAAACTCCTGAGTTCCTGGTTGCCCCAACCCTGATCACTTCCTATTCCTTGCTCCGTTTTCTAGTTAGAATTGTCTCCCTCCCAGATAACCATGTTCCTGTCACTCAGTCCCACGTCAGTAAGACAGCCCAGTTCCCATGCCCAAGAGGCACTGTGGTGCTTTGGCTACGAGGAACCAAACCTGCCAACCTGGCTCCTGACATGTACCTCCCAGAATAAAGAGTGTGCATTCTTTTCAAGTATGCATGGAATATGTACAAGTTACTAGGTAAGGCACAAATCAGGTTATAACTTCATGCATTTATCTTTGTACGTATATGTATACCTGTGTGGATATGCAACACAGATGGTCCATGACTTGTTATGATTCAACTTACTATTGGGATTTTTTGTTTGCTTGTTTGTTTTTTACTTTATATACAACATTGATAGAGATTTGGGAGAAACATGCACATTGAATTCTAAAATTTGATCTTCTCCCAGGCATCTGATATGCCAGCTGGTCTTCTCTTGTGAAGCTGGTCAGAGGCAGTGAGCCACACTCAGGCAGCCCGACAGTCAGGAGGGAAAACACTTGATCTCTGCAGCACGCTGTGCTGCTAATGTAAGATACTTGGTAAATTGGGTACATTAAGTGCATTTTCAGTTTAAAAGCAGTTTATTAGAATGTAACTTTATCAGAAGTTGAACTAGATCTAAATTTCAAATTCAAATTGTATCCATACTCAAATTTCAATGTGATGAAATAAAAAATTCAATACTATTTTGAAATAAATAGAAGAGGAAGATTAAATGCCAAAATATATAGGATATAGCTAAGACAATATGATATCAAAGAGTTCTTTAAAAAACATGGATTAAAACTCAGTAAGTTAATCATCTACTGTCATTACAGGTAAATACAGGATGAGTCTAAAGAGCATATAAAATAAATTATTATCAAAGAGAAGAAATTACTAAAATAGAAAAGAAATAAAAATCTAGGAATACCAATAAAGTTGAAAAGCACTTCTCTGAAAACCAACAAAACTCTAAAATCTCTCTTAATATGGTTGAAAAATAAAAGGAAAGGTATAAAGGAGTAATACTGGGACTACAATAAACTGGTAATTCAGCAGGATGCTGGAAAGTTGGCATATAATAAAATTCTACAAAATATTTCAATTCATATGAATGACACTGGTAAATCTGAGGAAAAATGAAATATAAAGAACTGATTAAAAGCATGAAATATCAAATTTTCACAGGTGACATTCAAAACAAAATGTTATCAGAAGTTTAAAAGCTTAATAGACACCTGTAAGTGCAGAAGAATTTATGGGTAAATTCTAAAACTACCACAAGTTACAGATAAGTTGGAAGTTAAATGAAATGTTTTAGTGAAGATAAAAATAGGAAATACTGCCCAGATCACTAATGCACTGGAACAGTCTTGAATCTTAAACTAGAAGAGGAAAATAATAGGTCATTTGCACCCATAGAGATGGAAAAATTCTAAGTGAATATTAGCAAAGTACACTCAAAGATTTTTATTTTTTTCTTTAAGAAATCCAGAGATGTCTTTGTTTCTTAAATGACTAAATCGTTCTTTTCAAAGGAGGCAATGTTGGTTTAATTTCAGGTGAGGCGAAAGATTTTGAGGCTGGTTGTGATCTGCTTTCTGAAAGATGATGTGGAATAGGACATTTCAGACTGGTTGTGCGTGGAGGGGTCCTGGGAATGTGGCTGAGGACAGATGGATGGACCAGATCTGGGAGGAGCAGGTGCCACTGGTCAGGCCATGGGTCCTGGAAAAGCAGTGATGAGCAGGGAGGACTGGGGTTGAAGGAGCTGCTTCCCACGCTGGTCAGCAGCCCTGCCCTGCCTGCTCCGTGATGTAACACAGTCTCACCTGGCTCTAGCTCTCACCTCTGTTTTCCTCGAGCCACGTTCTGGATGTAGCTAATAGATTTATGCACAGGAAGAGCTGGTCAATTCAGAGGGAGAAAAAGCATCATATTTCACTTCAATAATATGAAACAATCTTTCAATAAAATGTGATATATGTCTGATAGAAAAGCACAAGTATAAGGGGCTTCTTTAACTTTAGAGAAGCATTTGTCAAAAATAGATGACGATTATCATATTTGATAATTAAAGTACGGAAAGAAATTCTACAAACCCAGGAATGGTGAGGGTGCTCTGCGTTCCAGCCTCAGGACAGGTGAGGTGAAAGACAGGATCAGTACAGTGAGACATGATGAAGAAATAAAGACAACAAGGATGGGAGGAAAAGAGGCTGCAGTGACGTCATTAGCTAGGTTGGAAGCCCAGATAAATAGAAAGATGGGGGTTAATATATGATATATATTGCTGAATATATGATCATTATAGAAATATCAATTAAATTTTAAACACTAGTTGCATGAATAAAAATTATTTGTTATAGGAAAGAGTATTTGCAATGACAAAAATCAGGGCTTGTGGGACGAGCTGTACAGACCACACATAAGAGATTTATAGCAAAATTTGTAAAGCCACATTGAGAACCCAAAAATGAGACCTAAATGAATAACAGCATATAACGTTCATAGAAAGAAAAATTTGATGAAATAAATATTTTGATTCATGTGAAATATTCTATAAATTTTATTTAATACACCTCCAGTGGAAATTCCAAGAGAACTGTGCATGGTGCTGGTCATTGCTTTGAGGACAATAAACAAATGTTTACAAATAACTGTTGAGGACCAAGATTGATGACTCATCCTCCCTGACAGCAAGATGCATTTCAGAGCTACATTCATTTTGGCAATGTAGTATAGATCTAGGAACAGAAACGTAGAACAGCAGAGCAGGATGAAAATCTCAAAAAGAATCACACCACAGACAACTGGGTTAGGAAAGAAACATTACAGAGTCTTGGGGACTCAGTGACCCTCTGTCCCACATTACACATAAAAGTCAACTCCCATGGATTTAAAAGAGAGCTAAATGTGGAAATAACATTGTCCATTTTAGAATACAAATAGGAAGATATTTTCATATTTTTCTTGTGGGAAGCTAATTTTGTGCAAATGTGTATGCACACTCTCATAAAGGAAAATGCAAGTTTAGTTCATTAAAAGTAAAAAATGTCCCTAAAAAAATCATAGGTTGAAAACATAATTCACTCACTGGAAGAAGAAAATTGCAATTGCAATGCCTATAACTAGAGAAGAATTACATAGTACCCAAAGTGTGAAAAAGGAAAACTACCTACCAACCAAGAAGGGCAACAATTTAGGGAAAAATGGGTAGTTCACTGAGAGAAAAGCCAAATGGCCAAGGAGCTCATAAAAAGATGCTTAACCAAACCGGTAATCAGAAAAACACAAATTAAGGTAAGAGTAAGATATCATTACATGTGCAGCAAATTGTTTACCTGGTTGCACCCCAGGGAGATTTGAGCTGGTAAAACCACTGCTTGCAGAACTATGCTAAGACGTCCAAGACAGATACTCCCTACCGACAGTGACGCACAAAGCAAATAGTCTCAGCTCAAAATATTTTAGGCTCAACCCATTCAGATCCATATGTTCTGCCAGAAAATAACAGTAACTTCTCATGAACTCACCCTTTTCAAATAGAAGTCCACAGGATATTACAGCAACTCAACTACTTTACAAAATAAGGGCAACGCCTACTCCGGCCCTGCTCACTAATTTACACCTCCAACTACTCCTCACCCTGTTCTGTGAAACCCCAGAAAGTGCCCTTTCTTCTCCATGACCTGCTGAGACCCTCTGCAGGTGCTGCCAGCCCAGGCTCAGCAACTCCTATTGACTGGGTTTTGTATGAAAAAGGAGTCTCTCTGGTCATCTTTGAATGGAAATTGAACAACAGTGTGGAAACAGCTGCCGGGGTAGATTTGCCAGCATGGTTCTTCTTCATGTAACTCAGCATTTCTTGTCGCTTTCTTCTACTTGCTGTCCAGTTCTGGTGCCAGAGAACTACATTCAGGTTTCTGAATATGTTCTCTCATCCCTTGGGTCTCTGCCGCACATCTCCCTTCGGCCTTAGTCCGTGGTACTCTTCCCTTCTTACCTGCCTCTTTTCCCACAGTGCATCTATTGATTCCCCACTCTGTCCAGGTGGCTTTTCTGAGGTCCCGTGGATAGGGTTGCAAAAGCTCACCTGGGTTCCCCTAGCACATTTTGCTTCCATGTATGACAGTGCATAGCATATCACATCCATCCTTCCTTTTACTGTTTTCTCCTCCCACATTAGCAATTCTCTTTGTGGACTGCACACTGGAAATACATTAAACACTCTGACTTATCGGTATGGAATGTGGCCTGCCTGTCTGAGATGTAAAAGTGCCCCAGTGATTCTAGTGGGCCGTTAACCTGGAAATCACCAGACTGGATGGTGAGCAGTTGAGAGCGATGACCTCACCCGCCACGGCAGCACTAGGACCAGCACTAGGACCAGCACTAGGACCAGCACAGTGCTGGATCTTTAATGAAGGTTTACTGCTCGAATGGGCGGTCGCTGTGGAGAGCTGCGTCCGGATTCCGATATGAAATGTACCACCAGCTGGCCGTCGCTATACTTGGCAACAGCTTTTGGCAGTTCTTCCCCAAACAATAAGAATAACTCAATTATAGGATGATTACAATCTACTCATTATTGATTTCGTGTTGCAGCCTCTTACCTCAGGGCTGTGACTTCTTTGGGGGCAGGAACGATGTCCTATTCAATTTTGTAACTCTACAGCCAAAAACAGTACACAGCCCATAAAATGCCTCAAAAATGTGTGCTAAATCTATTTAACTGACCATAAATCGAGTGGTCTTGGTTTAAACTAATCACTGAATTCTCACTTGGGCCTTCGGTCACTGGACAGTCACACTTCCCATTAGTCCGTTTGCCATCCCATTCCCCAAGATGATCATTTCAATCCGTCTCTCTTCTACCTCCAGCTTGTCCTGCGCGCTCTCAGATTTGCCTGCCAACCTCACTTCCTCCTTCTCTGAGCAAATGAGAGCTGTGGGAGCAGTGCTCCCTGGGACTCACCCTCCCTGCACCAGCTGGCCAGCATCAGTGCCCAATAAGCACTGCTACAGCGGTCACCCTATGCATGGTCCCACTCTTTCCTATCCCTACCCCCCGCCCCTGGGTCATTCTCATCGACATATGAGTATGTTCTTATCTAGTCCATTAAAACGTAAGCATGTTTGAAATCCACCCCCCAGAAGAAGGAAAAAACGTTTCAGCAAGTTGTCTCTTTCACTGTGCACTTGTTCAGATTCTCCCCTAACTTCTCTCGAGCCACGCTTTTCATCTCTGTACCCTCCTGACAATATCTCAAGGCCGATGTTGAACTCCCTGTTTCCAAATCCAGTGGTTGCTTCTCAGACCTCACTTTATTCTTGGGTATCTCATTTGTTCTCTTGATTTTAAATCGTACCTTTAGGCAACATTTTCAAATGTTGTGTCTGGTACAAACCTGAGTTGGAGCAGTGTATATGCATTCTCTCTATATCTAACAGATGTGCTAAATGCCACATCCTCAAAATCAGACTCCTAACCTGTCTCCCTACTGCGGTCCACTCACACCCTTTGCCTCTGAACTGAAGGTGGCAGGTCCATCCTCCCAGTTGTGCAGGCAAACAACCTGCGCTCGCACTGGCCTCCACCCCTTTTCTCTACTCCAAATTTATTCTTCTATGAATGATGTAGCTGTAACTAGAAGATCTATCCAGAAACCAATAGTGTCTCCGTCCCTGATATCATCCAGCCTTGGCTAACATTGATTCTTCCGTGGTTTTCCCGAACTCTTCCTTATTTTTCTTTCCACATCTACAGTTGCTCGAAGCCATTCGACGTTGGCCTCAAAAAATTCATGATTCTTTTAAAATGTATATTAAAAATTTGTCACTCTTTGCAAAACTCTTCAGTGGCAATTAATTTATATCAGAGTAAGGACATATGTCCTTAATTAATTCATTTCTTCCTTACTTTCAAATACCTCAAAAACTATTACTGCAGTAACCTGCCCAGCCCCAAAACTCATTCTGTTTTTCTAGCTGCTTACCTTTAAACATGCACTATGATTGATTGATTGATTGATTGATTGATTTATCATATTTATCGTATTTGCACCCGGAGACCGGTGTGGTGTGACTGAGTCTCGTCTTGAGGGGAACCCTTCTCCTGGGGGATGTTTTCTGCTCTCCTTGTGCCTGACACACAGTGAACCCCTGCTCCGTCCTTGGCATTCTGTATGTGGCGGTTTTAAAGCAGGAAGGCACATCGGGAGTTCGATTTCCTTCTCGGGCTGTCCTTCAGCCAGGCTCTGCTGGAAGAATTGTGGCCCTGCGCTAGCCCCATCCCTGCGACAAATCCGGTAAGCCTTGGCTTGCGTTTTCTTTAGAAATGCCGGGCTCCTGGCGTGGTGCCGCTGCATGTAATCCCAGCTCTCTGGAGCCAGGAGGGAGGATCGCCTGATTTCGAGGCCAGCTTGGCTATGTATTTATCATTTATCATATATCCACTCTTTTCCTTAAGAACATAAACTCAAAAAGGGTCAAAATATTGCTGTATTAAAAACACACGTGAAGCACCTCAAAGCATCCCTGTGCCCAGCAGTTGTTGAGTAGATCTCCGCCGATTGATTGATAAGGAAGGTTCCTGTAGTCTCAGAAGCTTTGTGTATTTCAAAGCTACACGAAACATTTTTGTTTTATCCAGCTAGTGCCAGTACTGTCTGTTAGGACAGTGTGAGGGTGCGCGTGGTACTGCACACCCCACACACTTACTCAGCCGTATGTAATGCTCTTTCGCCTGTTCCATAGTTTCCATTGATCACTGTCATATCAGCCATTGATACTGGCATAAACTAAATACACTACTTCAACTTCACAACGACATTGAAAGCTGGCATAATTATTTCCACTTCTTAAAATACAGACCGTGCTGCTCAGGGGGATTTGGTAGTAATTTGCTATACAACTCATTTGTGCCAGTCAGGGTTTGATTCCAGTATTTTTCATCCAAAGCCATAACTCTGTCTCCTCCTACTCTTCCCCCGAAAATTAAAAACACTAACAAAGCTGGACTCTCAGACGTATGATTTTTACAACTCCCACTAGTAATTAATATACAATAGGACTCCCCTTCGGAGTTACTGCCACCCTAAACAGCTCGGGCACTAGCCGGACTTCCGGGCCGGCCCCCTGAGCACGCCCACAGCTGTGGTCTCTGCCCCCCCCCCCCAGCAGTGCAGGAACAAAGTCATCCCTCCCACTTTTACCTGATGTAAAAATAAATAAATAACTCCAGAAAAAAATCCAATCTGTGTTTGGAGGCACTAAATCCCTTCTCCTTTCCAGATGGCTGGGAGATTTCTCCCAGGTGGTAAATATATTATTAAGAACTCATTTCACCGTGAAATTGAGTATTCAAAACACAGACAGAAGTTAATATATTAGGACAACCTGTCTGAAAACTCGCGTTAGAGAAAATTTATTTTTGTTTAATATAAACCGTGGTATTATACACAACCTCTTTCTAGTTCAGAGTCGTCCCCAGTTAGATTATGTGTCTCGGTGTCAGAAGAGCTACCTCCAGGAGTCACACCTCCACCTCCCAGAGGCGAGGAGCCTGTGCTTGCTCCTCCCACATGGAGCTCCATGTCACCGCAGCTAATGAAGAGGGGTATAGGGCAGCCTGGGACAGAGTGGCCGCGTGCACAGTCACTGCTTCTGACCAGAACTGTGGCAGATTAGAAATCCTTAGCTGGACTGGTGCTAGAATGGCTTTCACACTGATGATTAGGGATCATCTGGGAACACATAGTGGAAAGAGTGCCGGGCTTTACAGATAATCCGTTTCATTACTGGAAAAACCAAGTTGATCAAAAAATAGGAAAAGGACTTGGAGATGGTCCTCCTAGACATCAACTCATTGATACTTTGTCGGTTCACTGTTCAAGGACTGTGCCACTTTCTTAGATTACAAAAAACAGTCACTCAAGCTCTTCATAGCTTATCAGTGAAAATTTACATTATAAGAACAGACTGTTTTAGGATTTTGAAAATATTTTTTACATATCCTAGCATAGAGACTCACTAGCTATTTAACTGATGGGGTGAGAGCTGGAAAACACAGCAGAGGAGGAGCCTTGGCCTCGAGGAGGGGCGAGCCCCGCAGAGGCCTGTGCCTAGGTGCCACCCAGTCAGTGCTCACCCAGGCTTGGACACTTATGAATCTACGTCTTCTCCATTCTAGCTTCTGCATTCCATCTTCTGTATCTTGACTCGTGCCTTGAATTTTGTTGATGATCTAATGTTTAAAGACAAAATGCAAAATAGTTCGTAGCTTCTATGTGGAGAATACTTACTTAGGTTCCCTTCAGGCCTCAAAGGTGGCTTTTTCTATTGTTTTCAAAAGGATCTCTTCGAGAGTGATCAATTTATTATCAATCACCAGCAGGAAAATCAAACCGACACCTCAATAATGGCTATTAAGGAATTTCTGAATTTAGTCAATTATTTTGATCTAACCAATTACTCACTTAAATAGAACATTCATTCAAACAACTGTCTAGACTTCTTGAGGAAAAAAAAACAGTTCCATGGTAATTAGTTAACTAGTAATTAATAATCCCTTGAGGAATGAAAACATTTCCACATTTTTAAATAAACAAAGCACTCCTTATTGGATGACTTGCTTCAAACATTTTATAACATGAAAAGAATTATTCAGAGGCCATGCTAATTAAAAAATGACCCTCAGCACATTAGTCTCCAGGTTCAGACTGATATAGATACTAAGCAAACTTATTAATGTAATTTATAAAGCATGAATTCATTTCTTTATCCATAAATCAATTATTTTCTGTCTTCATAGTGTCTCAGGCATTACAGTGAACTGTGGCATGTAAAAATGAAAATTTCCTAAAGACTTCTCATTGATTCTCTAGTTAGATGTAAAAGATTGAAGAGATGTTTACAAGGTAAAAAAAAAAAACATGAATTTTTCCCATGCAGAAGGTCTCAAACTAATTTAACAGAATTAGAATTCCATAGAAACCTTGGACAACAGGGAAATAGCCAAGAAATAAGAAGGTTGGCCTAACATTTATATATATATATATATATATATATATATATATATATATATAGAATATAACATAGACATTATGATATATAACATATAATTACATGTATATATTGGACTCGTCCTGAATGCACAGCTTAACACCCCCCTGGTGAACTGTTACACAACTACAGCCAATTGAAGAAACGTGTATTTTCTACACTCATAAGACCCTCTTGCTCAGCCCTTGCATCCACTCTCCAAAGTGCCTTCTTCACACAAGTTAGTCTTCCTGTGTTTACACTTTATATAAACAGAATCATTTCCATACATTCCCTAGTATCTGGCTTCTTTTGATCAACATAACATTTTTGAGCTCCATCCATGTCAGCTGTGAATCACCAGTCTTAATGATTTACAATAGGAAATCAGATGACTGTGCCTCCATTTAGAATCCATTTGTCCACATTTGTTTGGGGTTAAAAATACTACAGGTATAGTCTTTTGAAAAAATATCTTCTGGTGCATGCGTACATCTATGTTTAGAGAACCCATGTGTTAGAAACTTGTGAAATTTTATAACTGAAAGTTCTCAACAGTTTTTCAAAGCATTTTTGCATCCATTTGGATGCCCAGCAGCAAAGTAGAAGAGTTCTGGCCGCTCCAGGCTGTACTGACCCCGCATTTGGTACTCCTCAGGTTTGATTTTAGCCATGTCAACAGATCTACAATAATACAGCACTGTGATTATTTGGGTTAAGCTTAAGCCTCTGTTAACCTTTAATCATTTTAAAACTGTCTGTTTAAATATTTTGTCCATTTCTGTTGGATGTCTGTTTGCTTTTAAATTACAGGAGTTGTCTTTACATTCTGGAAGTAGCTGTGCTGTCATTTATTAGCGATTCTGAATGGTTAGAGGAAGATACTAAACTTATCACCTTAAAAATGAACACACAGAGAAATGGTTTTGCTTGAGCCTGAAGACATACATGGAATCTAAGTTACAAAGAACAGGTACCTCTCATCTCCTGAAATCCTGTAACCCTTATAATATACCTAGTCTTCACATTGTAAGCCCCATGAGGGCAGGAATTTTTGGAGACCGTCTTTGCTGCTTTATTCCTCAGTATTGAAAAAATTACTAAGCCCACAATAGGATATTTTAAAAAAATTTGTCAAGTGAAATAATGAAAAGGATTACAGTGGTGACCTCTTTCCATAGATTTTAGATGTTTAGTGCCCATCAAATATGCATGTAGGCTCCTCCACTGCACTTGTTAGATATTAGAGAAGCCAATATTTGGGGGCATATATGCCCACTGGAATACAGTGTAACACGGTGATCTAAATCCTGGTGTATCAAGAAAAAATTTTCCAGGTTTGAATCATGGCTCAGTACTAGACAGCTGTGTGTCTTGGGTCTAGTGACACAATCTCCATGTCTCTCCTATTTCCTTTGTGTAATGTACATGATATTACCTATGCCACTATGTCATTGTAAAGATAAATTTATTAATGCAAATTGTTCAAGGAGGTTTGATCATAGAGACAGCCTAGTGAGTGGTAATGATAACGAGGATGACAAGGATGAAGGTGAGGATGAGGAAGAGGAGGGTTTGGGAATGGGGGCTCCATGCTATCAGACCTCATCCTAACTGCTCAGAGCTACAACTGTGAGCGCAGGACATGCCACGTGGTTATAATTCAGTGACCAGTCACTGGCTGAATGAAAGAGAAGTAAGTAGGTAGGTAGACAGGGAAACCATGACATTGCCTCAAACAAGGCCATGGGCATAGAGGAGAACAGTGAGTGAGAAAATGTAAGGGTCAGAAGGGACTTGGCCCTAAGCCTTGAGGAACTGCAGCCTTACAAACTTCTGCAGAAACAAGAGTGTGCTGTCTCTGAGCACACACCTACCAGCAGCACGAAGACAGAGACATATGGTGAGATTAACCAGGGGCCAGTGGAGACCAGGAAACGGAGCAAAGACTGAAGGATATCAGGACAAGAGATGAAAAGACCATCCGTATGCCTGGCGTTTTCCCTCCTGCTACTGCATCCCCGTGCCATGAGGCTCTGCAAAGCTGCAGAACCTCAGGGAATGCCAAGTAGAACTGGAGAGGACCACAGGTAGGAAAAACACTGATGAAACATCTGGGGGAAAGCCCTGAAAAATTAGACGAAGCTTTCTGTTTGGGTAAAGTGGAGGCTTGAAGCAGGGATTGAGATCCACAGGAAGAAAAGGGATGTCACCTCTTTGCAGAGGGGCCTGTGTCCTTGAAGATTCCTCCCTGGGCCTTTAATCATTAGGCTCCAATACTTCTCAGAGAAAAGCACAGACCTCTTTCTCAAGGGCATGGAGGTTAATGGAAAAGATGACACAGTGGGTGACAGAGCAAATGAAGAGCATTCTGTGTCTACCCTGAATGCTGCTTTAAAGGGGCTAAGGCCATGAGGGATGTGTCACTGGCCCTTACCATTCACCTTCTGAATGAAGCATGCAGCTGGAGATGCTTTAGCCTGTAGCATGGCTTCACTCAAGGGCGGAAGGCACAGCACCCGTTTCCTCTACCTCCTGCAAGCCCGGAAGTGCTCACGCATCTCCTGCACTGTACTGAGCTGCAGTTAACACTACCATCCCCTTCTGGGCTTCTTTGAGAACTAGACTTCTTCCTTCAAATAATCACTTCCCTTCCCGACCCTTGTGTTTTCTTCTCTAATCCCTACCTCTCCTTCTCCCTACTGTCCCTGCACCTGGCTTCTGTAATCAAGGCTCCAGATCCAGTGTATACAGAGACAAGTTGTGGTGTTTAGAGGCAAGAACATGACTGATGGGCAAAGCCTATCACCGAAGCTGGAGTTCGAGCCTTCGGGGATCCAGACTGCAATCTCGGCTCCACCTTTGCTGACCTGTGGGAGCTGGGAAAGTGGCTTGGCAGTGGTATATTAACTATAATTTTTCTCATCTAAAAATAAATTAAATTATGTCCATTTCATAAAATTAATATGTGGATCAAAAATGATATCGACATCGAATGACATCAAATTCTCCAAGTGAAGTACCTGGATTAACCATTGCTCACAGGTAGAGACGGTCGCTGGTGCCTGCAGTGGCGGGAGATGAAGTTGTAGTCACAGTGTCATAGGACACCCTAAGACCTTTTCCTACAGTTAGCAGCTCAAGATTGGGGTCCACTGGGTCCAAAGCATCCCTATGTCACTTGTTTGCTAGGTGACCTTGAGGAAGTCATACAAAATCCTTTGTGCTTTAGTACCCTCCTTGTAAGGCAGAGAGCAGATTGCTGTGGACTTCCTCGGATAGGCTGAAGATGAAAGGATCTGGCATGTGTGAAGCACCTAGCTCATTATCTACTGGAGCGTGTGCTAAGCGCAGGCCAGCCTTCCCGCTGACAGCAGTACCTGGGACAGTGAATTAGCACACTCCCGCGTCTAGGGAACACCATCATGCAGGGTCAAACTCGAGCTTGTGAGACAAGGAAACCTACAGGCCTGCTACTGAGTCACAGTTCTATGACACAATTCAAGAAAAATATCTAAAGTAAAATGTGTACAGGTGTAATCTAGTTAATAAGAATTGTATTCTAGTTAATCTAGTTAATAAGAATTGTATTCTCCCATTCTAAATCAAGGCAATAGGATAAGTTTAGTGAGCTTAACATTTTCTGAATTAAGTACTACATAGAGAAAAACTTTATTTTATGGGTATTAATTACAACTCTAATCCTGTCATCTCATCAATATTTTGTTCACCTTATGTGCAGAAGCAAATTAGTCCATAATTACTAAAGGAAAAAAATCTCATTAAAACAAAAACCACAGAATAGCCTAAATTAAATTTTAAAATTAGCTTATCATCTGGATAAATCCTAGTTTTCAGCATTCCCATGTACTATGCATATACTGTATGTGTATATTTTATATGCACGCAGCCGTACATAGGTCTATATATAAAAATATACATGCAAGTTCTCCCAGTCGCTCCCCAAAGGAACCCTGAGAGGAAGTTACCAGTATTTCCCTCACTGAATCTTAGAAAGTCTTAGATTCAACTGAATGAGCAATACACAGGCCCAGAACTCTGGTGCCAAATCCCGTCCTGAGCTGTCCTGTACTAAGCGGCCTCGTACCTAAGCTGAGGGTGAAGTCAAGATTAATTTTCAAAGGCCCTTGGGATTTATCACAACAGAATTTGTTCTGTATTGGGATTAAAAATAAAGCTCATAGTAAATTCTGTACTGCTAGTGAGTCTATAGAATCATGATTCCTTTTACCATCAAAGAACAAATTCGCAGGTCAAAGCCTCCTCAGGGCATCCACAGATTTTGCTCAGAAGTGAGATTCCTTTGTAATGATTGCTTTACCAAACATCACATGCTCAGTCCCCTGGCTGCTGAGTCTAAATTCCATCTCCCAGACTGACATCGAGTCAGCAAGTGAAAAAATTACCCTGAGTCCAGCAGTGAAGAAAGGACGCTTCCTGCATACATGTGACCCCTGTCTGTTTTTCCTCCTCTGACATCCGGAATTTGACCTGTGTGTTTGTGCTTGTGTCTGAGCATGTGTGGCTGGTTTGGATGGGTGATCTGGGAATTGTGGGAGGCTGTGGTACAAAGTACTTTCTCTTTGTTCATCCAACTGTGTGTAGAAAAATCTTTTGGTGAACAAAGGACTAATACAGGATTTTCGTGTATAGACGCATATGAAAAAGTTATATAAATTTTTGGGGGAAACCAGGAAACCAAGCCTGTGGTCTTTGTTTTTAATATGTAGATTAACTTGAGGATCCTGTATGTATGCCTCCAGGAATATTTAAAGAGTTTTTATGAACTTCAAGACCATATGGATGCTGGGCTGGTCTGAGAGAAGACAAGCTCAGTCTCTTTCAGTGAGGGCTGGAGCCACAGCGTCTGCTGTTTCCTTCACTGAAATGCCATAGCATGGACACAGCTTCATAACGGTGTCTTAGAAAATTTAAGCAAGGCTTCTCCAGAGAGTCAGCAGCAAATCCTCTCTACACACAAACTGTGAGGTCTACTGATTCGGTTATACACTTTCAAACTTGGGGGAGAGATGGCTTTAATGTGACCCAAACTCTGTGTAGGCTGTGTGGAGTCGCGGCTTTCAAGAACCCTGAAGAAGTCTGCAGAGGGAGGAGTCCAGCAGGTCTGGCACAGGGTGAAGGTCAAGGCTCTGGAGGGCTGTTTTCTATCTGTGACAGTGAGGGTGTCTCATCTAATCTCTTGGTGGTTTGCCTGCCTGTGAGGGGCCACAGGTCTAACATTTGGCCTTGGCGGGGCTTCAAAGATGATCAAGTCATTCCTGTATTTTGTAAGCAATGTCACCTCCTAACAGTTTAGTGGCCGTCCCGGTTCATATCTAGATGTTCTCTCGAAGCCTCACGTACTCCTAGGTGGGGCTTTTGGAAAGTGACTGGATCCCGGGGCCTGATACTCCCGGTGATGTGGTCACATTCACGCTCCCTACAATGATGTAGTCATTATGGAATTCAAATATGTACTGGAAGAATAAAAATGAATACAAAGGGACCTGGAAAGGTGGAGGCTGTCTTTAATGATAAAGCATGGAAAAGCGTTCCGAAGTGGGTGAAAAGAACAGGGCCCACTCGTCCTCAGGCTGCAGGAGCACCGGTGGTGAGCGTGGTGATCGGCCAATAGTGAGAACAGCTAGCACTTACCATCCGCTCACTCTGGACAAGGCTGTGACAAACACTGCTGGCATCATCGCTTTGGGCATAGACGTGGTCTTGTGTGGTGGCTGCTTTGATCCCTTCATCTTACAGATGAGGAAAAGGGGGCAGGGAGAGTGAGACAGCTTTCGAAGGCCACAGGCTTAGCTATGGAACTTGGCATTTGAACTTAGGTCATTTGACTCTAGAGTCATGAGCCTGACCGTGTAGCAGCACTGCCAAGAAAATCTAGAGAACTAAGGGTCAGACCCAGAAAGGTTTATTGCATTAAGAAAGTAGCTTGTGTGCCTGTACCCGAGGGAAGGGAGCCCAGGGAATATTCTCTCCTAAGGATGGCGCGAGGATGCTTAATGTAGAGCAGTACAATCTTAGAGTAGGAAAAAGATAGACTTAGTCATTAGAGAGGTACCTGTCCAGAAAATTTGACCGTTTTTTTTAGGCTTTGACATGCTACACTGAGTAATGACACTAGGTATCTGTGATTTCCCTTCCCGTGTGCAGGCTGAGTTTCAAGCCGTCCATTCCACATGAGAGCAGGTTGCCCTTTCACTCTTAGATGACTCCCCTGGTCTTGGGCTGTGCCGCAAGAGAAGGACAGAGATAAAGAGAAAGGCAGAGTCCTAAGGTTTTAGATTTTGAAGAAAATGTGGTCACTGAAAATGGACCCACCCAGTACAGGAGAACTGGCAGATAGCTTTAAATAGCAGAGGGGCACACAGGCACTGAAGGGCAAGAATTCTGAATCCACACCACACCTCCATCTTTCCCTTTTCTACGTTCTTTTCTACACTACAATAAGAGCTCTGCCTTGTCAAGCCTTTGGACGTAAGCTCCCCTCTGCCCTTTCTCACTCCCACTGATTGGTTTGTCCTCAGCTCTTTGTATGGCTCAATCCATTTGATTCAGACATATCTCATTCCTTATGGGCCCAGCGTGTCTGTATAAGTATGTCACTTATTTTATTTTCTATCATGGCATTTTACCTTTTTTTCGCTAAGGCACTTTTCCAACATATAATTGCATTTTGTGTGTGTTGTTTCATTTGGTATTTATTTACTTTTTCTCAAGAAGACATTAAGAACTATGAAGGCAGACATAATATCTTTCTTTCACCAATATATACTCAGAATCTGGTACAAAGTAAGTATTACAAAATGATTGCTGAATGCATGAAGAAAACAATAGAAGTATGCATGCACACATGAATGGGGTACTACCAAGGAGAATCACCTTCCCTTGTTAAGAGCTGGAGAAACCATGATATGTGGAAAAGCTACTGCCCCGTGCTGAGTGAGTGTAGCAAGTACACACTTTGGCTTTCAGCTACTCTACTCCTAGACAGAGAGACTGCAGATTCCGGAGCTCACATCACAGTAACTGTAGACGGCAAACTCTATTTCTTTGAGGCCAGCACGCATCTTTCCTTGCCTTCCTAAAAGGGACTATTGAGACACAACCACTAACCTCCCTGGTACCTTTCCCTTATATTGTTGTCAGTATCGAAGTGAAAATATCTCTTTCCCACCGCTCCCACTCTGGCGTCTGCTCCTCCAATTCCTATTCTTCTTCTTCTCCCATTCATCATGTCTTCTACAATATTTCCTCCATAATTTTTTCAGAATGTTATGTTGAATTTCTTGACTTAAGCAACTGCCTAAACTGGTATCTTCCAAGAATGCTACTTTCTGCAAGCTGGACTGTGCATTCTCTTCCTACGACATCTGCTTCAGAGTCTGGAGGTGGGATGACTGTCCTTCCTGATTATCACTGGGCTTTCCCTGCTCATTCACTCTCTTAATAAAATCGCTTCTGTGAGTCTCATGCAATTTGTCACTTCCACCTCCAGCTCTCATTGAGACCATGTTACTTATCTCTTTGTCACTTGTTATAGTTTAGATCTAAAAATGTTCCCCCAAAGTCTCGTGAGTTCAGAGGTGGGGCTTTTGGAAGGTGATTCAAGCATGGAGTACTATACTCATTGGTCAGTTACTCCATCGATGGACGAGTTTATAGCTGAATGTACTGTCGGGGGGTGAGGCCTGGCTAGAGGTGGGTCACTAGGGGTTTAACCTGAAGGGGTGTGTACTTGTCCCCAACTTCTCTCTCCTCCTGCTTCCTGGCTGCCATGGCTTGGCCATCTTTCCTCTTCCAGGCCCTTCTACCATGGCCTTTATATCTTGGAGCTGGCTGATCATAGACTGAATCCTATGAACTGTCAGCCAAGTTAGACCTCTCCACCTTGAAGTTGCAGGCATTGAATGTTTTTTGTTAGTTATTTTATCTCAGTCACGGAAAATAACTAATAGAGCACATGGCCTTCCTATGCACCAAAGAGTTTAGAGATTGCATAATTTATCCAGAACTTGTCTTCCTGATCTCTTGCCTATGAGTTACCTACTCCTCCACTCCAGCTCGGTAATCTTCCATGGAGATTGCGACCATTGCCATAAACTATTACTGATCAATTTTTAAAATTATTGACATTGTTCCTATTTTCTTTTTCTAACATCTTCACTATTCTATTTCATGTTATTTTCCACAGCTTACATATTTTCAAGCCCTCTTATATGTAAGTCCAAGAATCCTTCTTTCCCCTCCAAAATGAGCATCACTTTTCCTAGATTTTTCTCCAAAATAGTTTGTATCACAAGTCCTTTTTGTCAATTGTAGTCATGTGAACATCACAAATGACCTTGCCTTTGATGTCTCTACCCCATTTCTGCATTTTGAACTAGGTAGGAACCCAGATATTTGTTTTATACATGCTAGGTTCTAAGCAATGAAACAGGGCTGGAGAAGGTCACATAATATAACTGTACTAATTCTTCATCACTCACTTCTACCAAGACTCATTAACACAGGAAAAGCCTTCTCTGTTAGTTGTCTTACTTGTATTCCATCCTATCACTCTATCCCATTCTTGATTCACTGGGAGTAGTGTAGCCACATAGTAAGATGGAACACAGTATTAAGTACAACTTTCTCAATTTTTCCAGACTTGTCATCCACCTCCACTCCACATTCTCTGCTCAGAGAAATGGCTGCTTCCACTGAACTCTTAGAGAGACTAACACCCTCCTGCTCTGAAAACCCAGCTGCTTTAGCCAGACAGGTGCTGAGCCATGTTTGAGGAGGGCGGTGCTTTTCAGGAAGTAGGGATGGGAGAAGCAATGTTCTCTCAGTTCTTTGTCCTTGCTCAGGCGGAGGAGGATTGCTGCAAGACTTGCTCGTGAAGGCGGTGGCTGTCTGCAGTGATGCAGTGAGTCTAACAATCGTGACCCCGTTAACACTGCTTTGAGCTGTAAGTTCTGCTGACTTGGCCTGCGTTATTGGAGGGAGATGATGAGCACTAAGAAAAAAAGGAATGGTTGATGTATGACCAAAGCAGGAGGCATGAATGGTTCTCTCAGGTTCCCAGTGGTCCTAGAGACTCATCTGTGATCTGTGCAACCAGGTCTATTGCCCTCAAAAGAGTTGGAGTGGATAATGGTGGGTTGAGGATGACGGTGGATTTCAGCACACTGGGGCAAATGTGCACAGCCTCCCAAAATTGGTGGTGAGTTGTCACCCCCATCTGAGGGGCAGCTGGAAGAAGCAATTGATCTTTGGTTCTTAGGGGGCCAACATTAACTAGAAGAGCTGCTTTGGGTGTTAGCTGGTCTTACAGAGCCTCTGACTCCCTCCCATCCCAGGCTGTAGATAATAAACTAGATCAGAAATTAAGAGCAACAATTTATAGCACAGTCAGTTCTTTCCAGGTAGAGACTGTCTTTTTCTATCTTTTTTCTCCACATGGACAACATCTCTCAAAAAACAAAACAAAAACCAGAAAACAAAGCTTTTAGGAGTAAGTAAGTATGTCATGTCTACAGTCATACCCTAAACAGCTCAAACCAAAATCTGAATTCTTACAGGGAGGACAACTGTGCACAGAATACAAATGTTTACTATTAAACTGGACTAGTCAAAACTTTTTATAAAAGAAATTAAAAGGTTTCAGAATTAAACATATTTATCAAGAATTCCACAGGGAAAAGGGGAACTTGTCAGAGAAGTTGAAAGGAGTCACATTAGTAACTCAGCTAACAGTTAGTAAGTAAGTAACATGCTTCTGATTTTATACACCCACAGTCACATCCAGATCAGAGCACATTCTTTTGTTCCCTTAACTATGCAATGTAAGTCATTGCTTTTCTGAGCTAGAACCTCTCTCGTTATTCCATTGGACCTTAGTCTCTCCAGACTTCTTCAGAAGATGACAGTGTTGATCTTCTTTCAGTTTTTCCTATAAGTAGTGGTTCCCTACATCAACATCAATGTGGTCAATCTCTCTTTCATCAAAACTTTTCTCTTGCCTCCACATCCCTCTCCCCCACAGTCACGTTTCTCTTCTTTCATTCACATCAATTGTCTCAAAAGACTTACAACTATTTTATCTATTTCCTCACTTGTGTTCACTCCCCATCACACCAGCATGGTGTCGCCAATGTGTGCTAAGGCTTCAGGAAACTTCGTGCTGCTGAATTCACTGGTCACTTCTAACCCTCTCAGCATTTTATGTCATTGTCATGCCCCTTTTAGAATTTTTCTTCTTTTAACTTGTCTAACTCTTTTATCTCACCTTTCCAGCCACTATTCTGATTCTCCTGATGGCCTGTCCTTCTTTTATTGGCCTATAAAATGGAGATTATTATGCCTAGATCCTTTCTAATTTATAATGCCTTTTCCTTAAAACACTTTATCCATGAACAAATTTATGAATTAACAGTAAGAACAGAAATCCTCAAATTTATGCCTCCGGCTTTGTCCTACTTGCTAAGTTCCAGGGCACCCCCAAGCCACTTAAAACTCCATATAGTCATGACTAAATTCAAGAAACTTTTGTCGCCTTTGTCCCTTGTCAGCAAATGATACTATTTTTTGCTACCTTCTTATCCTTGATCCTATGATCTTCTTACATCCCAATCTATTAATCAATTCTGATGATATTTTACTTCTAAGTATCATGCTAATATATTGTTCCCTCTATTTTCCCATCTTCTTTATCTTGGTATACCCAAATCATCCTTTCTCACTCAGATATCTGGACCAGTTGCCAATAGAGCTGTCCACACCCAATCTTCCTGTGAAGAATCCTACAGGGAAGAGAGAGGGACTCCTGTTAACAGGAATGCAAAGTTAGACATTTCATCCACTGCTTCGAACCCTAGGATTAAAAAGGCAAGTCTTTAATATGCCCTATAAGCTTTCTAAAAAGTCAAAAACATAAAACATCATTCTCATTTCTAAACTTGTCTCTCTTAAGTGTTGAAGTGTGTTCCCCCCAAAATTCATATGTTGTAGTTCTAACCATCAATATCTCAGATTGTGACCTTATTTAAAAATCTTTTTATTACAGATATCGTTAGCTGACTGCAATGGTATATACACCACGTTAATTTGAGAAGTTTAGAAGTTTCACTGAGCTACCCAGCAGGGAGTCAGAGTCCTTGCTTTGTAAATATCCTGAGCCTGTGAAAGAGCAGGTCACGGAATGGTGTGGGTGGATAGTCTACTTCCAATTCACAGGAGGAAAGGATGCTTGTTTCCTACCCACTTTTGCTCTTGTTGCTTTTGCTGTATTCTGCCACCTTGAACTGTTGCCCCTGGGCCATGCCACCTTGCTTTGGAATCAGCTGATTATGGACTGAAATCTCCACAAACTGTGAACTAAATAACCCTTTCCTTACTTAATTTTGGGTGTGGGGTATTTGTCCCATCTACGAGTGAAAAGTAATCAAGACATCATCTTTACATGAGTTCTTCCTGGAGCAGAGTGGGTTTTCATCCAACATAACCATTCCTCTTATAAAACGAGGAGAAGTGAACACAGAAGCACGGGAAGAAAGCCTTGTGGAGATGAGGACAGAGGTTGGACGAGCCCCTCCCGGAGATGGAGAAGAGGCGTGGGATGAAGTCCATACCACATACCTCAGAAGGAAACAGGACCAGCCACACTGTGACCTCAGGTGTCCTTTCTCCAGGACTGACAGGGCTTTCCTTCTCATGCACCTGCCAGGTGCTTCCTTGCTCTGGGAAACACAGCTGTGCTGGTTTTCCTTACGCCCTAGTAACTGGGCTTCTGCTTCCTACAGGAGAAGGCTGCAACCACCTGTCTGCTGTCCTTCCTCTTTTACTTTGTTAAAATCTTACTAATTTTGCCCAGTTCCATGGCCACAGGGAGACTGCAGCCTAAATGAGGCCCACCTATTATTTGACTTGCTTCCATTAGAATTGTGTGTCATTTGAATCGTTCTAGAATTAGTGTAATGTCTGTCATTGTGCACACAAACAAAACATGTTTACTGTTGACTGAAAAACTGAAAAGTTCACTAAATACACATTCTGGGGCAATTTAAATGCAAGCCCAAGCAGAATTAATCACCCACCCTTCTACATTCTTCTGATGATTCACACCTTCCTTCCACTGTGACAGAATTTGCAGCACTGCCTTCTATTCATTTATCCCGCATGCCCATCCCACATTCGGCAACCTCCTTGAGAGACAGGACTGTGACTCCTTTGAGCACTGTGCTCCCCAGTGGCGCACTGTGCCTGGACCCTCGTGGGCACTCTACAAATACCTGGGAAATTGAACTGCATTGAAACCAGAGGGAACGGTGGACTGTGTTATGCTGAAGAAATGGAAGACATCATCGCTACCAAATGTGTTGGATTATTTTCTCCTGCACCAAGGAGTTGTTCGATTTGCTGCACCTGGTAAATACTGCTGTACCCAGAAAGTCTTCTGTTCAGCCTGAAGACTATGTGGAAGGAAATTAAATGCTTTTCCCTCAGATTCATTTATAACTCACTCCTCAGTTGATGGGCTTCACAATGCCTTTTGAGAATTCCATTCAATTCTCTTTTCTGCTTATGCTCCCTCCTCCCTTAGACGTTTGTAACCCAGGGGAAAACAAAACACTTAAGTGCCACGAACACTGTAATCATACACGGTTTTGAATTGCAACAAGAACAAACAGAAACTGGGAAGTCTTCTGTGTTCTCTCTTGTCTTCCTTACTTAAACTCTTGTATTTGGACACTTTAAATACAAACACAGGCTAAAGTACAGTGTTTTACATTTTGGATTAGCTATAGAAATCCACTTAGTCTAAGCTGAAATAATATAATCATATTTACTTTTATAACTCAGAGATGTTTTTCTTTATTGTAATTGATGCACGTGGAAGTGACTATAAGACATACAAATGTTACAGATATGTAAACATGATAGAAAAATGCTCTTTTCAATTAAGCAATGATAACACCTATAATTATCTCAAGTAATGGTAACATATATACTTGTTTCTATTCCTATAGTGTATATCTTTTTATTTCAGGTTTTCAGGATACTTTTAATGAGTGTATCCTATTACTTTAAAATCAGAGTATAAGGATTATTACAGTTAACAGAAAACAAAAACCAGATATTTATTAACAAAGTAAGGTCATCCAGATGGTTCATGGCAAATTCTTTCATTCGACCAAGACATCATATGCATTTCATGAGGGCAAGTGGGCTAAAACTGTTTATCACAGAGATTTTTCCCACTTATGATTTCATAGTTACCTGGAGCCTTGGCTGTTGAAACTTCTTGTGAAACAACGATATCTGGATGAACTCACGGACTGAAGGCCCCGTTTGGAATTTGCACAGCCTCCAATAGCCAGGTCTCCCTTCCCCAATATTACAGGGGAAAATAACCACCTAAGAGCTGATGAAGGCTGTCCACTGCCAGGTGTGTGTGGTGCTGATGCCTGAACCCTAGCACTCTGGGAGGCTGAGACGGGAGGGTCACAAGTCCAAGCCCAGTCTGGGCAGCTTAGCTACTGCACAAAACCCTGTCTCAAAGTAAAACAGTGTTTAAAAAAGGATTGGGGATCTAACTTACTGTAAAAGTCATATATTCAATCCCCAGGTTAAAAATACAAAACAAAACAAGCAGATTGAGGGAGAGAGAGAGAGAGAGAGAGAGAGAGAGAGAATTTCCATTTCCATGGCCTTTGGGATGCTTGGGGATGATAATTGGAAGTAAGATCATTTTTGATCCCATTCCAAACACTATTTCTGAGATACTTCTATGGAACAAGAATACTTTTGTATTAAAGACTCAGATCATTTGGCTCTTGCATCTCAACATCGAAGAGAAGAGAAGAGAAGAGAAGAGCAGAAACAAGTTACTTCTCTGCTCAAATGGGTACCCCTTTAAGTCTAGAGACAGAGCATTCTCCTATGTGTATGGTTCCCCCTTATTACCTATCTTTATTTGGAATGCAAATAAATCAGTGAACACTAAAATCTCATCTCCACTGCTACTTTCATTTTCGTAATTTCCTTTTTCTCATCTGTCCTGCCCTGTAGAATATTATTAAGCCAGTGGAAAGTCAATGAGCCCTTCATTCAAATATTAGAATGCATGTGAACTGCACACAAAAGTAACATATTACACTGACACCATGAAAAATGATTCATAAGAGACTTTGCTGCTTCCCTTTCCTTTATCAGCTACTCATTCAAGGCACTGAAACCAGCTGTTACAAGGGACTGATATTTGCTTTACAAAAGAAGAAAAGCTCCCTCTGTACACACATTCTTATTCTTCCTACTGATACGGGTGTTAACATTATTTGACAGGCTGGTAATTTGTTTTTTTTAAAAGACCATAATTCATTTACTGCCATTCTGCTTTATCATTATACATTTTATACATTGGTGCCTAGAAAACATTGTTGAATTTTAACAATTCCACTCCTTCCACTGAGCCTTCATTCAAGAGATCTACACAAGTATCTTTGAGACCATAGAAAGTATTGTGGGGTGCATTGTGGAAATTGTAGGAGAATGAGAGAGGGGAGAGGGAGGGAGGTGCAGGGGATGAGGCAGAAACAAAGACTGGGATGATTACAGGGGGTGACAATTGCATGAGGAAACAATAGGAACTAGGAAGAAGGAAATGATATGAAAGTGCCAAAGCTTTAGCATTGCACGCAGTGGATTCTGACCCCTCTGCTCTTGTTCCCCTAAGGGATGTGAAAGGGTCTTGACCTGATGGAGCTTTTACTCAAGAGATGGGAGGGAACTTCCTTCCCCCTTACAAGTACAATTACACAGAAGTAAGGACAAGGGCCAAGGCAGAAGCTCTCATACATATTTAAGGAAACTATAGTTAGCCCTTAAATCCATGGAACTAACCAACTTCAGATTAAAATATTTTAAAAGCAAGCTGAGGGTGTAGCTCAGTGGTACTACATGTTCTTTGCATGTACAAAGCCCTGGTTTCAATTTCCAACACCAAAAAAAGCACTAGGGAACATGTGCACATTTTTCTTGTCATTCTCCTTTAAACGACAGCACAGAACAGCTATTTCTTTGCATTATGTACTGTGAGTAACCCAGAGGTGATTTAAAGTGTAGTGCACAGGAGGATGTGCACGGTTACATGTTAGTACTGTGCCGTTCTTTATGAGGGACTTCAGCATCTGCAGATTTGAGTATGAGGGTGGGGACACCGTGGAAGCCACATCCCAAGACTGTGATTCTAATCACACTGGGTATAAACTGGCAGGCTTGGAAGTTATAAACTGGCCTCATCAATCTCCTTCCTAAACTGTCCTATGCAATCAGCGGTGTGAGATGCCCAGTGTCTGCCAGTCCTTATGCTCACAGACCAAGCACAGAGCGACCATGTGAACACTGCCCCACTCCCCAGTGCACCTCAGATGAACTTTTCTTCCAAGGAACCACTTGGGTTACCTCACGCCAAACATGCAGAACACGGCTTCGGTTCTAAAACCACCGGGGCCGTTACTTGGATGGCCAGTGAGTTCCAAGTGCTGTGCTTTTTATTTTGCTTGTTCTCCTAATCCTCACAACTCTTCAGCAAACTGTCATTCCTATTTTACTGATGAGGAAATAGAATCTGAGGACTTAAACATGTGATCATGCTCACAAAATTAATGAAGGTGAGACCCCAAATTCAAGATAGACGCTTCCTGCAGAGTCCAAGTGATTGCCAGAGTGACCCCTTGACTTGCTGACACACAGAGAAATAGGGGAGAGAGGCCTCATCAGCTTGGTGCTCTGGGTAATTGACTGGAGCATTCTTCACAGAGCAGGGACCGTCCCACCTGATCACAAGAATGAGTAGGTCTGCAATTAAAAGATCTCACCTATCGTGGCTCAAAGATGAAGACAAAGTCACAAAGGAAGTAGGCGCAAGAATGAGACCTGGGTCTGTCAGGGTGACAGGGTTCAATTTTTCTAGCTCCAGCATGGTAGGAGATCAAGGTTGGAAACTTAGACCAAGTGGTTTTCCTTTTCCCATTGCTGTTACCTTCTGGTCCAAACTAAATGAGGTCTCCCTTCTTTGTGCTGACTTGTGAAATGGTGTCAAGAGTCCCTACATTTCATCTTACTATGCTCTTAGGAGAAATCCTTTTGGAGGCCCCTTTGGGCTACCCAGTGACACTGAAGGTGCACAGGCCTTTGAATCCTACAGTCCTTCTTTGAGGCTTACAGCTAAGGAAGAAGACTACACTGTGCACAGGGAGGTGTGGACCCTAATGCACACAGCAGCACCATCTACAGTAGTCATGAAGTGCATGAAGTGCATGAAGACCCCCAGTATGCACAGATGGGATAGTACACTAATGTTACTGACTATGCAACAAAATGCACTTCTCAACAGAAAAATTACAGACCTTTAGCTCATTTGTCAAGGGGAAAGTAACAAATAAAACTGAAACTGTGGAATGTAACCTTTTTACAAGTTTAAAACATGCTCATACTCTCTGTTGTTTAGTGACACATATGCATGTGGCAGAAATGCCTTGGGGTGACAGGTAGCAAATTCAGCAGAAAAAGGCTCTCAGGAGTCATCGGCTAGACAGGTCACTTATTTTTGTTAGTCTGGATACCAGATACACTACTGTTCATTTTGTCTCCCTTTTTCATATATCTAACAAATTTAATAGGAAATATTTTAGTAGGAAAATATGTAAAACAAGCATGGAAACAGATGAGCCTCAACTGGTGGCGATCATTAGAGCGAGTGAGGATTGTGACCTTCCAGGAGCCAAGACAGAGCGGATCCCAGCCCATGGAGGACACTGGTCCTCTTCTCAGTGAACCACTGTGCTGCCATGGTGCCCACCATGTGGTGGGGCAATGTCCAGAAGAGGTGATACAGTGGGAGCTGGACAGGGGACGTGAAGACAGGGGAGAGAAGATGAGAGCTGGGAAACCAAGGGACAAGGTGGGGGGCTTGTTAATCTCCCCAGGCTGCTGCGGTTGAAAGGACCCACTTTGCTCCCAAGCAGTTGCTTATGTTATTATTTCTCTCAGCGGGTTTCAAGCTGCCTGCAATTCTCCCTTAGTTAATAAGAAAAGTGAGAGAAGCAACAATTGCCTCTGCTTGGCTGGTTTGTAAAGGCTTTGTCACTCAAAAATGGAGCAGAGATCCTAATAACACCCTGTGCCGCCAAGGCGAGTGTCAGGGAACGGACCAAAATCAATTATCCTGCAGAAATTTGGAGGCGGGAGGCGCCGAGCGCACGCACACAGAAGCGTCCAGACCACATCACCCCATTAACAGGGCACCGCTGCTCTCACTGAGGCCAAAGTACGAAGGAAAATCATAATTAAAAATAAATAAAGGGAAGCGAGTCCCTGGTGGCCTCCATCCCAGCCCTCAGCACAGGACAGGGCTCCATCCGAAGGTGGCAGGCTCTGGAAAGGCTCCTGTAGGAGGCCGGCTCAGAAAACCGGAGAA
Organism: Dolichotis patagonum; assembly: GCA_004027295.1. Classification (NCBI taxonomy): domain Eukaryota; kingdom Metazoa; phylum Chordata; class Mammalia; order Rodentia; family Caviidae; genus Dolichotis; species Dolichotis patagonum. The sequence continues at coordinate 16,119 of PVJX010000030.1, read as the reverse complement.
GCCAGCCCTCCTGCGCTTGCTGCCTAATCCCGTTTGTTAGCAATGTTTAGTGACTAAAAACAGACCTTGGAAAGTGCCTGCGCTGTGCCAGGAGCCTGGCAGAGTCTCCTTGACATGAGATATGAATGACTTCAGAGATATTTTTACGAGCCTTGCTCCTACTGAAGGAATATTTAAAGAATTATGTAAAATCAGTGAAGGCTGAGTGGGTGAATGAGTGCGTGGCTGGGGTGGTAGGGCAGGCAGGTAGGGAGGAATCATTCAGTTCTCCACGATGCCAACCAAGAACCCTCCAGATGCGGCAGAAGTTCAGATGGTCAGAGCTGGTTGCAGGTGACTAAGTTAAAATAGCTGAGAGTGAAACTCAGGTCCGGGCGCTGTACACGCCTTCTGGGGAGGCTGCACCTGCTCAGCCACAGCTGAGTGCGTTTGAACCTGTTGGGCTCTTGGAGTTTTCTTGGTCTGGAGCTCCGGGTTTCGGTCCTGAACTTCCAGAGGAAAAAGCAGCCACCAGGCAGTGAGGGCAGGTGGGGTCTGGTCTCATCTCTGCTAAGCTAGCTTTTTGACTAAACTTTCCAAATCGCAGGGCCCCTGAAGGTTAAAGAGTAGGAAGCGACACCTAGATGCTACCTCTGTGGTCCCTTTGGGTTTGACAGCTCTGTGACCTTGGCATCCGGTAATCCAGAACTGATGTAAATGGCAGCGTAGGTATCACCTGAGGGCCTTTCCTGTGTGCTGCGTATCTAGCAGGAGAGCAAAGGCGTATTCTAAGAGGAGGCAGACTAGACCTTGTGAATCCCGTTAATTTCTAAGTGGACACTCCTGGAGGGACAGACCTACAGACTAACTGTACATGAGGCGTGCAGACAAGTGCCATTAAAGAATCCGACACATCATTTCCAGCCACGGCTGAGTGAAGGGGTGAGGGGCAGCTCGTGGTGAATCAGTCTATGGCTTGTCGGTGGTAATTGCGTGTTTGTGCCTCAGCAGAGGTTAAATACTCGTCCTCCCCACAACTCTCCAAGATACAAACTGCCGCACTGATTTATGCTGTATGATTTCTGATATTCCAATCCAACGATGAAAGTCCACACTTCTGTCAATATGCACGTTTATGCCTGCAGAGGCGAGGAGAGTTGGTCCCTCCTTCGGGAAGGAGATACATAGACGTGGAGAGATCTGAATTTACGCCACTATGTTGAGACATTTACAGCTCCTTTACGCTCCCTTTTTTATTTTGTTTACATGTGTTTTAACCATTTTCTAAAGTCAGTAGGAGACAACCTGGGTTGACATCAGGCTGGCCTGGGGTGACTGCACGCTGCGAAGAGGATGGAAGAAAGCAATTTTAAATTAATTCCCTGGAAGTCATTGCAAAGGATGTGATGCAGGGAGAAGGTTGGCTTCAGAGCAAGAAGGGGATTTCAGGTCACTGTATCTCTCCGACTTGTGCAGTCAAGAACTGGTGAGTGCTAGAGGCTACGAATGTGTTCAGTGTGCAACCTGAACACTGTGGTTCCCCAAACCTCTCATTTTCACTTTCATCGACGGTATAAAATCTATTTGGAAGAAAGCACAGTCAGGGGACTTGTCCTGGTTTATGAAGATGGTAAGAAACACCATTCAAACCCAGCAACAGCAGCTGGCACCAACCTCCAGGCCCTCACAGCCCTGTGAGTTTCGGCAAATCCTGAGAAGCTATTCCACATAAGTGTGCATCACATACAGATGGTGGCGGTGGAGTCTCCTTCCTGCAGGGCTGCCAATTACAGCTCATGGGTGTGATGTGGCCAAGAACTCAGCGCTGGACAATGTGTTCGCTCAGGAAGGGGAAGCCGGAGGAGGGCAGCAAGGGGACTGAAGAAGGAGCCCACAGGGAGCACAGGCGCCCCGCCTAGGATGAGGGTGTGGAATCCCAGGTGCATACTGCGTATAACACCAGGGACTCCTGGGCTGCTCAGATCAGCTCTCCTCCTGTCACCACAAGGCTAGCTAAGGGTGACAGGGTGGCAGCAGTGAAGCTGAGGGCCTACCTCTGACAGGAGATGAGTGGCTGAATCCCCGGTGACACTCAGGGCTAATTCAGGGTCAGGCTGAGGAGAAACATTAACAGAACCAGTGCCAGCCTCAAGAAATTGTTTAAAAAGAAACAGTGTGACCCACTAAATTCTCATTCTCCCTTATTTCTTAAAGATGATCCTATTTTTTAAGTTAATTTGTTGCATGTGAAATCATCCATAATCCTAACTGTCATGTACGTGCCATGTGGACATACCTTTGGGGTGCAGTAGCAATGAATCAAATGCAGCATTAGTATGTGAGTACAGTGATCCACTTGAGTCTGCCAGGGCCACAGATACTGAGGACACCTCCCTGAGAATGCCAGGGATGGGATGACTGAGTCATTAATAGAGACACTCCCCCCATCAAACTGCCATCACAACCCAAGGCAGCAGCCCCACCGTGTGAAGCCTGTGAGGTGTGGCCCTCTGTGCCCTGGTTTCCAAGGTGCCCACACAGCTATAGCCAGAGTCAGACATACTTGTGAATAGATTCTGTGTCACAGTGGGGAAAAAATTTTAGCATTTCAAAGCAGGGTTAGATAAAGCATTTGGAAGTATGAGACACTCATAAACCCACTCACAAACCCACTCGGGGATGTAGAAGGAAGACAGCCCGAGATGACCATGTATCCCATTGACATGCCCTGGTGCCCTCTGTGCTTTTGGCTGTGCCAAGAGTGGGCCCTTTACTTAAACCTTGGCTCTAGGCCCTCAAGCTAAGAGGAGGCTCACATGCCTCGTGTCCAGCTTAGCTCTGCACAGGTGTCCCATTATCTTAGTAGGGAGCCACTTTCTGCTATGGAGGAAGTACAGGAATGGAGGCTGGACAGGCAGCGCAGCACAGACCCACAGCGCAGGACACAGGTGAAGGGCAGATGCTGGCTCGGGTTCCTTGCAGCTGGGTTGCTCCCGATGAGAGACCTGGGTTCCTCCCTGGGTTCATGTGGTGTGACCTTGAATTAAACCTCTTTGTCTTTGCACCTCTGGGTTTTGCCTTGCTTGTTTTGAAATCCACACGTGGAAAAACTTCCAGGGACTCATGAGGGTTTCTTGCATTTAGAAGTATAAATCCTTTCTGAATTGAAAATAAAGAGGAATGAAAGGAGGTGATTCCTGTGGGTCCTTAAACTGTTGAAACGGGGAAAATGGCTTAGCCAGGTTTCTCCCCACTTCCAGCTCCAGGCCTCAACAGCCCCCAGAGAAGCCAGGAGGGAGCCCTGCAGCCAGCTCTGCCCATGCTTTGGATGCTGCAGCTGCCTTCGCCACCCAGAAGGAAGCGAGATTAAAGGCAGCTGCTTAATCCTTCCGCAAAGCTTCTTAAGCGTTTCTATCAGGGTCAGCTCAGTCAGTGTTTACTCAACCTGCCTGCGGAAAATGTCCCAATTTAGGTCCCTCTGCTGACTGTCAGGTGGGGAGAAATGAAAGACTGGGTCCTGAGGTGGCCGAGGATGAAGCAGTGGCGTGGAAAGTGGGAAGGGGTGGGCACCAAGCCAGGCACGTTCCGGTGGGCAGAGGGGGACTTGTGCCCGCACTCTCTACCTAACTTTGATTTTGCTAGCTCTGTTCCTCCTCAGAAGCAATCTGCAAGGGTCCTTCTAACACACACTGAGCTTCTGCTGTGTTCCAGAATCACACTGGAAAGTTGTGACCTGGAGAGGAGATGGCCCGAAAGACTGTGTAAACCTTAATCTGACAGATTAATTATACTTAGCTGGTGCAAGCAGAAGGCCGGAAGGAGGAGAGAAGGACAAGGATAATGGTGGGTAGCAAAGCAGGGATTGGAGATGAGAGGGTGCTGAAGGTCAACAGGACCCTTCTAAGCCATGTTCCAGGCTTGATCCTGAGGGTAACAAAAAGCCATGCACATATGTTTATTTGGAAAACAATATGTTCATTATTGCTTTCTGGACAATTTGACTGAATAGCACAAAAGAACAGAAAGAGGACCAAACTGAACAAAGAAGGTGAAGATCTATCCCATGGTGTGCTGGCAGGAGCAGAAAACAGCACACTGAGGACACGTAGTTTTGTGGGACAGATCACTCAGTGGCTGGATCACTGGGTTATTTTGTGATTGGCTGGCAGTGATGCTGAGGAAAACAGGGAGGCAAGACTAAGGCCAGGTTCTAGACTGGGCAGTGGGATGGGAGCAGAAGGCTAAAGGAAGAGCAGCTGCAGGGAGATGGGTGGACATGTCCAGGCACATGGGCACCGGGAGGAGAACGCAGACCAAGTAGAACCTGCGGTGGTTGCAAGCGAGGTTGCCTCTCCCTATTCTACTTACTTGTCCGGATTTATGTTCTCAGAATTAAGAACAGTGAAAAGCTTAGAAATCCTTTTCAGGACCCAGGCCATTGAGATCTCTCTTAAGCAGAGAGTAAGTTGAGTGAGGGTATCGCATGCCACCATCTACAACTGCAAAAAAAGGCTTCCAGAACTTGGGTTTCCACAATAGCAAAACTTCTGTGTGCTGAGAACCTGTCAGTGTGGCCTCACTGCTTGGCTCAGCAGGGGACCAGCTGAGGGGGCGCCTAGAGGGACGTTGGAGGAGGAGGCCAGGTGCAGGCTTTCACAGCAGCTCTGCTAACGATGTGGGAGAGGAAGTGAGCTGCACATTCATGAAGTTTTCAGCTGCGTCACCAAAACAGGAAACACGGGGGAGAACAGCAGAAATAATTGGAGTAAAACCCGGGTGGCGGCAGAGAGGATCCACACCTACCCACTTTTGCGTGGGTGATGTATTGCGGTGGGACCACATTCTTACTGAGGGGAGTTGAGTGCTGTGGGAGGGCCTCTTAGGCTACATTAGCTCTATAAAGTCACTAGGTGGGGTTCATTCAATGCTTCATTAGTGTTAAATGACAGATAGTAATAGTATCAGTCTTACACAGCTAACACTTCTTCAGCTCCTACAATGACGTAGCGTGGAGCTCAGTACTTCCCCTTATTGCACACCCTCTGAACTCCAGGAAGTGCGGACGAGTAGAAATGAGTGGATGAAGCACAGAGGGTTGAAGTGATTCGCCTGGGGTCTCACAACGTCTAAATGGCAAAGATCAAATCAGAACCCAGATCTCTGCGAGCCCAGAGATTCTGATTCTCACCACTACCTTTTATTGCAATTATCACTGCACAAGTAATGTCATGACCGGGTTCCAAGAAGAAAGAAGAGGCCACTTGGAGAGCAGCCTGAGCCTAGTAACTACAACACGGCTTTGACTTAGTGAAGAAACTGTGAACCTCTATTGGGGGAGGTACCTGCATCAAAGCTCCTAGCTTCCTCATTTGCTAAATCTGTCCGGTCTCACTGTTTGAACGTCTACTTTGTATGCTTTAATTTTGTAATTTGAACAACTATTTCCAAGATGACAGTATGTAACTTATCAACTAGTGATTTTTTAGTGGGGTTTTTTTTTTTTTTGGTTCTTTTCTTTTTTTCCTTTGGAATTCTGTATTCTTGCTACCCTTTTTTCTGTTTTGTTTGGTTGTTTTTTTTTTCTTTCTAAATAAAATTTTAAAAAAAGAAAAAAAAATCTGTCCGGGGAAAACTCTTATCTGACTCATCTTTGACGTATCCTTTAAAAAGAAAGCTCAAAGATCTCTTTGTTGAGCATCCTTGGCTGCCTCGGGGGAAAAAAATCATAAACTCCAGTGCCCCCTATCGGCCCAGTCCGTGCATTATGAAAACACAGCTCATGGTGCATGGCCATCCGTCCATGCGTGCTGTTCTCTTGTGAGCTAGTGAGAAAGAACCTTCTATAATTTGTCTCTGCCTCCCTTACACCAGCCACGTACCTTGAACTTGCTAGCTGTCATTAGGTGTATTTTGAAGAAGCGAATGATTGGATCATGAAGCGTGGGTTCCATTCATTTACGAATAAAGATGACTCGCTGTCCTGATAGCAGCGAACTGGTTGCTGAGGGGCTGAAAAGGATCCCTCACCCTGTATCGGTGACGACGGTTGGTAAAGTCTCAGTTCTTAGCAATGTGTGCTTAATACAAACAAGGCACACCCACAGAGGCATAGCTTTAATAACCACTTCTGCCAACACAGCTTCCTTACCACATATTTGACTGGAGTGCAGAGAAGTAAAACTCAAGTTATTAAAAGGAAATGCCTAGGTAAGGCAAATCTAAAACATCATAGGTATCAAAGAATCTCTTACTGTGGCACAGACCAAACCTTCCAGCAGCTGTAGCAGGGCGCCTAAAGATACTGATGAGTCTTCGGGTTCATCTCCTGACCATGTCTCTCGTGTGGGTCTCTTCCAGTGCTCCATGCTGACTGCAGGCCCTCAGCCTTGCGAGTCTGTCCTGTGCGGGGCAGGAGCACGGCGCATTACCCAGCGCAGTCTCCCTCTCCATGTCACCTTTCTGCGCTCTGCTGCCTTCTACCTGCCTTTGGTCTTGCTTTGGAGGTAAATTCCTCTACAAATGTGCTCCAACCACTGGGAAGCCATGCCCAAATTCCCTTTGTCCCCTGAGAATACACCTGAATATCCCCATGTTACCTCACTGGTCCATACAGCGGTCATCCCCAGGTCCTGGCAGTCAGTTTTTCCCTGTGTCCTGGACTGTAACCTGTGACACTGTCTCATTCATCGCTGCATCCCACATACCCAGCATGATGCTTGGTACCCACTGTGTGGAGAAGGGGAGCTGGAGGGATGGAGCAAAGGAGACTGGAGGGAAGCAGGCAGACAGACACTGCTGCTGAAATATTTTTTCTAACATTGGCTGATGAGTATGAAGTGCTGCTCAGCCAAACAGTTTAAGTCCAAGAATAAATCCTAATGTGTGAATGTTAAGCTGGAGTCCATCCAAACATCATTATTTGCTGAAAAGATGCATCATCTCTCCACAGCCTCACATGCATTATTAGAAGAAAAGGAGGAAGAGAGGCAGAGAGAAGCAGAGAAATTTTCTTCCTGGCAGAGGCAGGGAAGCCACAGGAGGGCAAGAGTCTGGGAAGGCAGGGTGGAGTTTGAAGTCAGTATTCCAGTCCTCCCTAGCTTTGCTGTCCATGCGTGGCAAGGCTGTCAGGCTGGGAGTAGATTACAAATCATGGCGGCCTTTGGTTTGGTTACAATCTTCATTCAACTGAATTTCATACCAGCGTCACCTACAGTAAATTCTTTATCCAGCAATGGTGGGGTGGCTTTTTAGAAAACCTTATAATGGCAATTATCTCAGGGCTAAAAGGTGAACAATAATTATATATGTAAGGGCCATTGCAAATTCCAGATGCTAGCACAGCTGTATTTTAATATTCCAATACTAGGGCAAGAGTGAATCTTGCTATGTGCCCTTATCTTTCCCTCACATACCAGTATCAGTGCCATTGGCAATTTTACATGTAAATGAGCCCATCCATCACTCCCCACTCTGCAGCAGCTCACCTCTGGACTGCCATGGAGTTACACCATTAAATCTCCTCGCTGTACAATATACATCATGACATATTTGACATCAATCAGCTGTGTCAGCCTGCTCAGTGTAAACCATAAACTGGCTCAGCATCCCTCCTTGCAAGGGGTGATTACCCCTGCTCAGGGTAGCTTCCTTGGTTACAGTGACAAATGGCAGTTCATTTCTGACTCACTCTTCCTCACTGTTTACTCGCCTTTGTCCAGGCTCCTCTGGCCTGCTCACTGAAAGAGGCAGTGGTCAGTAGAAAGTAGACACTGAAATACTAATTTGTACACTTGGGTTTAAATCCTGACTTCGGCAATTAGTGCTTGGCTCTGGGTGAGGACTCTGCTACTTTCCAATGAAGATGAGAAGCTCCATCCTTTACTCCACAGTATGGACAAGGGAGACAAGCACTGAACTTAGAATCTGTGTAAGGACAGACCTCTACCTATCAGAAACACACAAGGAGAGTGAGTCCCGCCTTCCAGTCTTGGGAATGAGCGGCTGAATACTAGTCATGGACACTGGCAAGTTAGTGCCAACAACCTTAGTCCTACTGAAAAAAGCATATCAAAATTCATAGGAGGGGAAATAACATTATTATAAATATAATCCACCCTCTTCAATTTCTCCTTTGAAAATTCCAGCATCTTACTGTTGAAAGGAACATTTACTTGCAACATGCTGTGATGTTGCATCGTACCGCAGAGCTGATCATAACCTCCAGCTTATCACGGCAGCACACTCGAAACCCACCAGACTGGATAATACCTGCGCTTTGTCCAGCACAGAAATCCAAGAGCATCTGCAATAGAAGGGGCTACTCCAGTGAACTGACTAGGCAATCCATCTGATGGCTCCAAAAGTCCTTTTGCCCTTCCTTCTGTTGCATCTGAGATAGCAACTACACGTCTTGTTTCCTGGCACGAAGACCAAGCCATCTGCTGACCAGTGGAGGCAGTTTTGATCGTGTGTGCACTCCAGTATGTCTCCCAAGCAATAAATCAGAAGACTCCTTGGACCCAAAAAGTGCAGAATAGTAAGCATTCTTTATCTGTATCGACCCTCTTAGATACAGACCTACTACCTATACCAGCTGCTTGTCCTGATTTTTATCAGTCTGACTGCTCAGGTCTCCTTTTTCTAATGACCTCATTCATCTACCTGAGTCCACAGTGGTTTGTCCAAACCAGAGATTAAAAACCCATCTGGAAGGAAGAGGGAAGAAGGTTGTGCTGTTGATACACAGCGCTGAACTGGATTCAATGTCAGGAAGTTCACAAAATGCCAAAGTATCTCTGGGATGTGTGACAGAGGAGTGAAGAAAAGCACAAAGGAAACATGACAGGAATGGAGAGAGGCAGTGATTCTGCTTGGGGGATGCAGCCGAGCTCAGGACATCAATGGAGGGGTGCGGCAAGAGAGGGAGGGAGGGGAGAAGCAGAAAGCAGAGGAGGGGCAGGAAGGGAACAAAAGGAGCAAGTTAGCTTCTCACTTCCATTTGGGACATCCAGAGTAATGAACCCTCTTTCCAGAGAAGATGGATGGGCAGCTGTAGAGATTATGAGTGAGGTTTTATTGCAGATCAATAAATCTGTGTCACAGATTCCCATCTGGAGGGAGTTTTAATTTAAAGGAAAGAGTGATGAGCGCACAATGACAATAAATCAAAAGTTGTGTATTCACATATGCATTAACCTTCTATCAAAACACATCGACGAGAAGGCAGGAGTTTGGAAACAAATCTCGTAGGTGATTTCGAAGGACAGCCACCGGAGCCAATAGCTCACCTTCCTGGGGACACAGTCTGCGAAGCTACTGTCTCACTTGGCAACCTGGCCCACGACTCTGACAAGAACTGAGGGGAAGCTGAGGATTTATACTGGTACTGTTAGCAGGAATTGCTGTTTGTCACCAGGAGACAGCTGCCTCAGATCAAAATCGGGAAGAGTTCTCCAAAAAGGAGAAAGGAGATTTCACAACAGCAAAGCTGAGATAGCAGCTGACAAAAAAAAAAAAAGAGGAGATGCAGGAATATATCTAGAGATCATTGAGACTTGTGTTCAAACACAGTTTGAAGTGCTGGATGTAATCCTGAAACGGTGCTGGCATTTACCCCCTGCCACACGCTCCATGGCTCCCCAGTCCTATACTGATGGGCTCCATGTGACCACACCAGTGAGGCTGCCTCATGTGGAATGGTCATGTATCAGTGACAGCAGGTCTTTTGGGACATGGGGATGTACATGTGTAGTGCCATCACTACAGTGAAAAGCCTAATCCTAGAAAGGCAGTGTTAACCAGCTACCCAAGATGTTCTAAAAAACAGGTGGTGCGGGAAAGGGAAACACTTAATTGGTGCCATTTTCTTGTGGAGATCTACATCATTATACTCTTTTTCCTAAATCCTTAAAGAAAATTCAGAAGGAATCAGGGAAGTTAACAATTCAGAATTCATCACCACGCCCATCAATAAACCAGGACCCCCCTCTGCACACACCTTCCACGGGCTGCTCCGTGTCTCTGTAAGTCCCACCCTTGGATTCAACTAAGCAAGGCTCAAAAATATTTCTTTTTAAAAAACTGCCTTTCTAATGAATGTGTACAGACTTCTTATTTTTCATTATTCCTGAAACAATACACTATTTATACAGCATGTGCACCATGCTAGGTGGTGTGAGTAATCTAGAGGTGATTTAAAGTCCATGGGGGGGAATGTACCCAGGTGACATGCAGTACCGTAGCATTTTACATAAGGGACTTGACAAGCCACAGATTTTAGTACTCATGATGAGAGTCCCTGGATAGAGGGCCCTCTTTAATACTGAGGGAGTACTGCATGTGTACCTTTTTGTGTGTATTAATGTTATCATGTATGTATGCACCAGTTCCTTCACTTTTTAGTACATAAAACACATGAGACATCTCTGTCCCCATTAGCACTATGAAGTAGACGTGATGTACAATACCTATAACTGTTGGGGAAATGGGGACCCCAAGTGGTCAGGAGCTCGCCGGGTTATAGCCTACATCTATCTCTCCGCCCTCACTGTTTTCCTTCTGCCCAAGCTGCCTCTTGATGTGTGCACCCACAAGTGCTTCTCTGTACCCGGCCCCTCCCTGTCTTTCTACCCTACTTCTAAATACTCCCCAATATGGAACGCTTTGCAGAGATGTCTTTGCTGCCATCTCCATGTGCTGTATTTTCCATGCTGGGGGCATCCTTGTCTCACTTGATCCCCAACTGACCCAACTGACTCCAGGACAGGCAGCTCCTGGCTCCTGTTCTGGGAACTGCTCCTGATGAGACCCACTCCAACGAGCAGGGCTGATTCTTCTCTGTTTTGTTCCTTGTACAGCCATTTGTCCAAGCAGTTTTCTCTTCAAGGAACTTAAGTTTGAATTACAAACTGGTCTCCTTACACTCCAAAGGGGCTGTGTCTTCTTTATACATGTCTGCATCATGTTTAGAACAGCATGTGGCCCTCAGGAAGGGGTTTTGCTGAAGCTGGCTGGAAGAATATTATTTACTTGTTATGTTTAAGTGGAGGAAAGTCTGCTCTGATCTAATGGAGGGGACACTTAACAGCCGAAGCGCAACAAGGACCCTGGTCCCTAAGAACTTGAACTGGACTTTTCCAAATCCTGTCCGTCATTAAGAATCTGCACAAAATTTATAAACCTTTTCCACTGCTCCCTTCACTGTATGCACTCATGGATTCAGAAGTCTGCATGAGGTCGGTTTATGAAATCCACTTCAGAGACCAGTAAAGTGAGCCCAAGGCAGACTGGAGGCACCTGCGACCTGGTGAGTCATCTCAGCAGCCAAAGCAGAGCCTTAGACTTCAGCGTTATTACAGCCAAATTGCTGTGACTGAGATGTGGCTTCGTGATCTTCTAAATTACGTTCAAAGGGCAGAGCCTCCAGAACGTTCTCCTTCAGTCAAAAGCTTCTGTTTCCTGAACCCTATGCTGAGTCCTTTGAACGTGATAGTGAGTTTAAGAAACATCATGATTCAGAGAAGATTGGGATTAATAATGTTTTTCAAGCCAATGCACGTGATGTGAAGACTGCAGTTAGAATCCTCAGCCAAAGGACCTCGGATGCAGTTGAATCTGAAAGTTCTAAAAGGAGAAAGTGCAGACACAATGACAATGACAACAATCATAGAAGCAACAGTGAATGATGATTAAATGCCTAATAGGTGAGACATCTGAAGCACCAGAACGCACTGGTGGCTTGAACAAAATATCAGCCCTCAGGAGACTCACATACCACAACAACCCCCGTAGTAAAAACCGCCAGAGGATTCACTGCTGACTTCCTATAAGGCAGGTTGTCACTTCACAGGTGCAACACTGAGGGAGCACAATACCCATCCCTCCCTACAGGGAACTGAGTAACTGGCTAAAGACACAGAGAAAGCGACGATTCTGACCCCAAAGCCAATCTTCTCTATAATGTGTCTCCTATTTTCTATTTTCTTTCTAGGTTTTGCATGATCTTTCTGTTTGGAGAGAATTTTCTGGATTTTGAAGTAGTCTTGTCACTATTCCCTTCATTTCTAATCTCTCAGCCCTAATCCTACTGGGGCAGAATGCTGTCCTAAAACAGTGCCTGTCTTCAAAGACCTTCATGGCTCACCACCCACTGTGAGATACAGTCCCAGTGGTGAGGATGGTTCACAGCCCTCAACTTTCCCTTCCCAATTCTACAACTGAGATGGCCTTGGAACAAAGCTGGCCATCTTCCTTTGTGATTTCCATGGTCTACAGTGTTCTCTTGTCTCCTTCATTATGGACACCCTACATTTCATCCAAAGGTCAGACAAGCACCATGTTCCTCAGCATGGTACTCCACAGCCTTCCACTCTGCCTGTGCCAGAATCTGACTCACGAACTCCATTCTCTGTCCGCCTCCTGCATCTTCTCCACATCACTGCAGGATGTGCATTTCCTAACAAGGCTTCGTTTGCACATTTCTCTTCCATCCAAATGAACTTAAAAGCAGAGATTCATCTTTCAATCCCTGTAGTGTTGAGCATTATGCCTGGAACATAATTAAAACCCACAATCTTTGGGTTGAATTTAATTGGTTTTTCCTAATATCAGAAAGTGAACCCCACCTGGGACACAGCTGACATGGTATGATATGTATGAGGAGACAGGAGATCTGTGATTCGGACCCCGATTGTGCTACAAGTTTTGAGTTTTGCTTGTTTGGCAAATTCCTGTCCTCTGAACCTCACGGCCTCATTTGAAAAGAGAGCATGGCCCCAGATAGTATCAGCTCTCCTGTGTTTCACTTGAAAATCCTCAGCCATTTCGCTTACATCCTTCTTGTATTTGGCAAGTATGTGTCGAACACTCTTTCCACTCTAAATACTCTTCTAGGCTGCCACGATGTAGAACCACAAATGAACAGGAATTGAGACTCTTTCATGAAGTTCTTACATCAACTCTGTGCTCTCAGCTAAAGAATTATTATTACCCCCATGTTCTTTACCAAAAGAAAGTCAAGGTCCACAAAGCTTAAAATTTAATTATCCCCGCACATTTTAAAGATTCTGAGTCATGGTAATTGAATATGCACAAAAAGTGTTTATAATTTGCCTCAGAGTTGAGACAAAGTTCTGCAAAGAATTTACACTGGTATTTATAGAAAAACTCAACTGATGCGTGGCATTTACCAGGTAATCTAATTTATCTCATTGACTGCTTTTTAAAAGAATTTTGTTGAGTCAATGCTGTTTCATGCCTGTATGAAGCTATAACAGAGAATAAACAACATTTCTGTTAAAAATACAAATTGAAATGATGGATGTCTAATCTGATTTTCCCAAAGTAAATATGTTATCATGCCAATGTTACACTTCTCACCCACTAGTGATGTCCAACATTTTATAGGCATGACCATAAACATCTCATATTATTTTGTGCAATAAAACTATGTTCTTTTTAAAGCATAAACCTTCAAAATCAGTTTGCGCCATTAAATTAAACAAGCATTATAAGCAAAAAAATTATATAAGGGTCTCCAATTGCTTCGGCTGGAAGAAATATGTGAATAGGATGCTGTCCAGCCACTGGGAGTTTTGTTCTGTTGTTGACAAGAAGAAAACTACACACATGTGCAAAAGTCATGAGATGGTAAATGCCTCAAAGAAGGAAGAAATGAATTAATATTTTTTGATCATTTACCTGTGCTATCATAGGGTCTTTTACAAGTATAATTGGCCTACAAGGTGAGAGATAGTGTTACTACAGTGTAAGTTTTTAAAATGGAGGAATAAAGGTATGAACCCGGGCCCAACTTCTAATATAGACTTCATTATTATAAACTATATTCTTCCCACTTTTTGGAGTGTGCACCCCCATACACACACATACACACACACTTGTACACACCAAGCTTAGTTAAGAACTGGTAAAATTCAGTGAAGAGACAAGTGAGGGATCCGGGCTTGCAGGACAGACCATAATAAAAGTGAAGTGCAAGGAAATCATAGTTCTGTTTAAACTCTGTATCTAGATTCAACTAACTACAGATCAAAAATACTTCTAAAAGTGACATCTGAGCCAGGCACAGCAGTAAATACCTGTAGTGCTAACGCTTTCAGAATGTGAAATAGGAGAATCACAAGTTAAAGCCTACTAAGAGCAACTTAGTGACTTAGTGGGACCCTGTCTCAAAATCAAAACTCAAAGGGAGATGTGGTCAGTGTAAAGGCCCTGGGTTCAGTCTCTGGTACTAGCAAAGCCCAGGGTCTACTGAACGTATGTAGCTTTCTCTTCTCACCACTACTCCCTAAACAACACAGTGCAGGATCTATTGAATAGGTTATTGAAGTATAAAGGAGGACATGTTTAGGTTATACTTTATATGGAACATGAGCCCCTATTTGACCCACAGGGGTTCTGGCTTTTTCATGTATGCCAAGGAGTCACTGCATGTTTTTACTCAATAACAGATTGGTTGGGAGGTAAATGTTGTCATATTTACTCCATGTTAAGTGCTGAGGTTGCAAAGATGAATGAGATGGTCGAGATAAGGTTTGCTTTGACCAGATTCACATAGCTGAGCTGCTAGACCAAAACACCTGAGGCTGAATAATCTATACACAACACAGATTCATTTCTCAGGATTCCAGAGGCTGTGAGTTTAGGATCAAGTTTCCATCAGGTCTGGTGTCTGATGAGAGTGAACGCTCTGTTTCTGAAGTGGGCTGCTGAGTCTTCTGGACAGGAGGAGTCCTGTGTATTCATATGGGAAAAATAGAGAGGGCAAAGAAGGACTTTGGCTGCTTTCTCCTGGCCTTTGATAACGCACTAATCCATTCATAAGGATGGAGTCTGTCTGCCATCATCACTTCCCCAAACTACCACCATGGAGATTAAATGTCAAAAGAATTTTAGGGGCATGTGCAAATGCTATGAATTAGATTTACCAGTCACCCTGGAAGTAACGTGAAGGCATGGCTGATGCTGCCAATTCAGTGGAGAGAAGCCTGCATAAAAAGTAAGCCTGTGGCTAAGTTGTGAAAGGTGGTAAAGACCACAAGGAGATAGAGAGAGATAGGTCAGGTAGGAGGAAGTGTAATTCTGACAGGAGGAGCAGCGCTCTCAAACGCAGAGGCATCGCACAACATGGCATGTCCTAGGAGCTACCAGGGAGGAGTAAACGGATGGTGCATTGGTCAGGGCTGGAGAGACCAAAGTGAGCACAGGAAAGAAACATCCAGGACCAACCTGAAAAACTTGGCCTGACTCCATTCACTCATGCCTGGAAAATTAGCTGGATTTAACTTTCCTGGCGAAGAACATCTTATTAATGGCCTATGATTTGCACTGTCAAGGTCAGAGCTGTGTTTGGGAAGATTAATCTAGCAGAGGAACTCAGAGCGGGAGCCAGAAGGGAGAAGGAGAGTAACTGAGCATCCTGAGAGTTAACTGAGGTAATGGAACATTGAAGGGAGGTGGGAGGGGTGAACAGGAAAGGTGGGAAATCATAAAGCTAACGTCAACAGATCAACCAACCTAAGAGACAGATGCAATGGAGGGGCCAGAGAGGAGAGCTAGTAATGTTCAGCACCCAGCTGTAGATGTGGGCTGAGATTTCAGCACAGGAGTCAAACCTGCAGACAGATTTAGGCACCATTCCCACAGAGGTGATAATGGGGCAGTGGGAGGCGCTAAGAACACCAAGGAGAGCACATAGAAATGAAAGAGCCTGGGGCAACACTCCAGGGGATACATTCCCCTGGATCTGGGCAAGGAGCAGAGAGAAACTTGCCAAAAAAGTAGGAGAAGGGCAAGAGGGAGGTATCTGATAGATGAGAATGGAGGACCCACAGAATGACGCAGTCCACGGCCAGGAACTCAAATTTGCAGAAGGGAGTAGGTTGCATTGAGAGTCACCTGATAAAAAAAAAAAAAAAAAAAAAGAAAACAGGCTTGCAATGTGTGATCATGAAAGGAAAGATCTCTTAAAAATTAGGGAACAGGCAGTAACAATACAAAGGCTAGAAGACAACAAGAGGATCTATAACTTAAGAATAAAACATGTGAATGAAGAAGCAGGAGTCAAAACAAAGGAATTGCAAAGGCTATTCACAGAAATTATTAAGGAAAACTTCCCAAGCA